>SZWC01014759.1:0-53341 GCA_023375785.1 Penium margaritaceum
ATGTATGTATGTATGTATGTATGTATGTATGTATGTATGTATGTATGTATGTATGTATGTATGTATGTATGTATGTATGTATGTATGTATGTATGTATGTATGTATGTATGTAGGTAGGTATGTATGGATGCATGCATGCATCCATCCATACATACATACATACATACATACACACACACATATACACACACACACACAAACATTATTCACTCCCATTTACACAATTGTGTACCACATCAGCAATAATTCATCTATGGACAGTGTCGACTTTTTTGACAAGTTTCAACATGATACGACATTCTGAAACTCAAAAATCTTTATCGAGTCATCCGCACACATATGCATACAATGTGTGAACCATTTGTTTTACGATCATATTAATGAATATCGTCTTGTTTGAATCTCTTGTTTAGAGTTGTCAACATGTGGTATTGGCGTATGTTGGAAATCCATATGAGCTATAGCCACCCCACAGTTCTAGAAGGGTGAACCTTTGAAGGACCAAGCAAGCCTCTATTCTGTCTACATTTGTTGTAATACATGGTTCAAACATCGATGGCCAATGACCTCTTTTGTTGTCGAGGTACATTGTGACACATTGTGGTAGAACCGGTGTTGCTGTCTTTGTTTTTTGTAGAATACTTACAACGACAACATACCGATGTTCTACAATGTTGTTGCTACAATGTGTCATAAGGCCAATACTGACCTTGGGTTGTCAATAACAGTTATTTCACCATACAGAGCCCTAGCACTTCAGAAAACAAAAAAACGCACAGGGATCGATAAAAATCAACCCTTAAGCCGACTCACCCACTTTTTGATCCAAAATCGTTAGATATTGCTACAGTTACTGCTGTGGCATGCATTGCATATATGGCATGGTTACATGGTACACGTCAACTGTTGTAGTCCATGTATTGGCTGCTAAGGGTCAAAGTGAAATGAAGGAACAATTACATGCTTGCATTCTATCAAGTGTAATACATAGCTAGCCCCTTAGCCGTTCCGCTCATTTCATCCACGAAGATTTTCTAACCGTAAGATTTTCCCTTAAGCCGACTCACTCATTTGTAAATGGGTTTCGGCATACTGTATGTAAGTATCAGTTATTGTACACAATCCATGTTTCATTCTAACCGTAAGTTTAAACTCAAAAGAAAAATGAATTTGTGCACTCCCATGTTTCTTCAATTCTCAGGTATAGATATACATGCATCATCGTTGTGGATGCCACATTGGTCATTGACGACGCATGTACAACCACGATACTGTCATGCAATCATTGACGTGCCGCACTGCTGCACCCGTGTGTCCGTGTAAGCAGCCTATCGCTTGGACAGGCTGAAAGAGCTTTGTTGGTAGTAAGTCACTGCCCTTCTCTTCGTCGTCAGTGTCGCACACAAAGTGTCATTTGACACGTGGTGTGCAATGACGTCTCACCATGGCAACCCATCAGAACCCGTCATCCTCACTGCCCTCCAGGGGAGCATCTATTACTGTAGGGACTGTCCATTCCCCCAACCCCTCCTCTATAACCAAGCCATTGGATGCCTCACAATGGAATCCTTCACGAAAACGTCACGTCTCGAGGGACTCCCTAATGAAAGTATTCAGCAAGCATTGCAAGCCATACCCGACCAAGTCCAAGAACGTAGGATGGAGGTGCGACTCATGCAGCACCATCAAGTCTGGCTGCTACGACCGCATCCGCGGTCACTTCTCTGGACACAGCAGTAGCATCGGCAAGTGCCCCCACGTTCCACCAACATGCCGAGATGTGCTTGGCCTAGATCATGAGTAGCCACCGCCGGCCGGATGGACGCTGCACCAAGAATTTTTGTACAAGGGGCTCGGGCCAGAGTGGGGTACCAAAGACAACCTCGTCGCATGGGTCAAGCTATGGGAGAAACTGGAGAAGCAGGATACTAGCAGCCAAACTGGGGCTTTAAAGGCAACATCAGCAGTAGCAGATGTAGGAAATCCAATAGCAGTAGATGTAGAGAATCTCGCAGCAAAAGATGTAGGGACTCCAGAAGCTGATGAAGGGAGTCAAACAGAAGCTGTGCAAGCTCCAGTGGCAGCAAAAGGTAGTGTAGTGGCATCTACCAGTGCACTGATTACAAGCATTCAAGCTGCTATTGGCCATGCAATAGCAACAGGTACTACTTCTCCTCTTGAAAGAGCACCTCCTGTGGTTGATGGTGCCATGGCACCCATCAGTGTATTTGGAACCAAGCGTGGTAGTGCAATAGACAAGCTTGCAAAGCGTTCACGTGGAAAGAAGTAGTCAGCAACATATTTCAAACTTTTCAAAGTGTGAAAATTCTATCTTTTTTCATCTCATGTGTTCATCTTTTGCTTTGTGTGATTTGTGGTCTTGAACACATGTTGGTCAAAGTATTAAATATTAAAAAGTATGTTAATTCTCTTCATGCTGAAGTGAGATGAGATAACTCCTCACCATGTTTGGTAGTATGCATCACTATGCTCAAGTGCAGAAGTACACAAGTGGTAGAAAGTGTATAGATATGACAATACTGTAGTGTTGAAATGTTGTAGTGTCAAATTGGAGAAATTTCATGTTGATAGTTGCCCCGCCAGTTTTTCCACTTAAACTTCCAAAATGCTTGTACTAACAACGTTGTGTCTAAAGCTGGCTACAATGTTGCTTGTTAACAACATCGTGGCATTGTCCGTTGTCCTGAGAGTAATACTGGATAGAACTGATGTGTTGTGGTGTTTGATTAATTTGAATGAATTGAGTCCAACCATTAACCGAAGTCAAACCAAAGTTAATCTAAAGTTTGGCATTAACCAAAGTTAATCTATTTGTAATGCTGACATGATCAACAACATGATGTAACAAATAGATCTAAACACCCAAACGATCTTTGGCACGTCATTTCATGCACGCATGCATGCCGTTTGTGAACCTCCTTAATTGTTCACATCTATTACAACAATGTGAATTTTCTTGTTCTAGTGCCCTCCCTAGAGTCCCTAACATGTGGTGTTGGTATACATAGGAAGTTCTGACTAGCCACAGCCATCCCACGGTTCCGAAAGGGTGAACCTTTGAAAAATCAATCATTTCATGGTTTGATCGGCTGTACGTTCATTCCACAGTACTTGTAATGAAATATTGAAGCATCGATGGTCGTTTAAGCATCGATGATCGTAACCCACCATGGTACAAGTGATGCGTCAAAGCCATTCTTGTCATAGGAAATATCATTCACTCCCATTTGTACATCATTACATACCACACCAACCTAAGTTCATCTATTCACAATACTGACCTGATCAGAAACTTCTTACATGATGCAATAAACAGATCTAAACACCCCAAAGATCATTGGCAAGTCAATCTATGCATGCATGCATACAATGTGTGAACCACCTTTGTCTTCCACATCTAGAACAATGTGTATCGTCTTAGTCAAGTTTCCTATCTAGAGTCCCCAACATGTGGTGTTGGGGTATATTGGGAAGTCTGACTGGCCATAGCCACCCCGTAGTTCCGAAAGGGTGAACCTTTGAACAGCCAATCATTTCATGGTTGGAGTGGGTATCCGTTTAGTCCACACTAGTTGTAATACATTGTCCTACCATTGATAGATGTTGACGTCTTCAGTTGTCCAAGCATATCCTAACACGTCATGGTAGGAGTCGTAGTGTCTGATTACATTGGGTGAAATGAGTCATTCTTGTGATAGGAAACATCACTGACTCCCATTTACACATCATTGTATACCAAACCAGCCAAAGTACATCTATTGAAAATACGGACCTAATCAAAAAAATTGAACATGATGCAACATTCAGATTTCAAGACAAGAATAATCTTTGGCAAGGCATTCCATGCACACGTGCATACCATTTGTTGACCACTTTAGTCATTGACGACCATATCAATGCTTACCGTTTTATTCCAGTGTCTTTTCTAGAATCGTTAGCAGGTGGTGGTCATCCTACGGTTTCTAAAGGTTCAATCTTTGAAAAACCAACCACGTCATAGTTTCAGTGGGTATTCGTTAAGTTCATGCTAGTTATTATGCATTGTTCAAGCATTGGTGGTCGTTGACGCCTTTCGTTTTCTAGGCATATCGGGACACACCGTGGTAAAAGTGATGTGTCACGATGTCTGATTACGTTGAGTGAAGTGGGTCATTCTCTTCATAGAAAACATCAGTCACTCCCGTTTGCACATCATTATCTGGTTGCAATGTCGACCAGATCAACAACATGCGACATGATACAATAAACAAATCTGAAGACTGAAAAAATCTTGGGCACGTCCTTCCATGTACACATGCATACCTCTTGTGAACCACCATTGTTGTTGACATCCATAGCGGTGTGAATTGCTTTGTTTTTCGTGTCCTGTCTATAGTTCCTAGCATGTGGTGTTCGCGTATATTGAGAATCCTAACTAGCCATAGCCATCACTTGGTTTCAAAAGGGTGAACCTTTAAAAGGACCAACCACGTTGTGGTTTGATTGGTTGTCCATTCAGTCCACACTAGTTGCAATGTATTGTTCAAGCATCGATGGTCATTGACGTCTTTTGTTGTCCAGGCATATCGTGACACGTCATGAAACATGTGATGCATCATGGTGTATGATTACGTTGAGGTAAGTTAGTCATTTTTATGATAAAGAACATCATTTACTCCCATTCGCATACTCTTGCAAACCAAACAATTTATTTAGCATGTAACCTAATCATCAGCTTTTTCCATGATGCGACATAAAGATCTGAAGACCCGAAAGATCTTTGTCAAATAATCCATGCACACATGCATACCATTTGTGAACTAATTTTTTAGTTAGCATACACAGCAATGTACATCGTCTTGTTCCAATGTCCTGTGTAGATTTTCTCGCGTGTGGTGTTAGGGTACATTGGGAGCCCTGACTAGCCATAGTCACCTCACAGTTCTAGAAGTATGAACCTTTAGAGGAACAACCACGTTGTGACTTGAATGGGTGTCCATCCAGACCACACTAGTTGCAATACATTATTCAAGCATTGATAGTCGATGACATCTTCCATTGTCTGGGCATATTATGATACATTCTAGTACAAGTGATGTGTCATGGTGTCTAATTACGTTGAGTGATATGAGTCCTTTTTGTAATAAGAAATATCATTCACTCCCACTTGCACATCATTGCATCACACACAAGCCATAGCACATCTATTGACATTTCCGGCATGATCAACAACTTTTCACATGATGCAACATTCAAATATGAAGATCCGAACCATCTTTGCCGATTCATCCATGCACACATACATACAATTTGTAAACCACTTTTTCATTGACAATGATAGTGATGTGTATCGTCTTGTTCCAGTGTCATGTCTAGAGTCCCTAGCATATGGTGTTGGGATACAATAGAAATCCTGACTGGAAATAGCCATCTCGCAGTTTCGGAAGGGTGGATATTTGAAGGACCAGCCCCTTTGTGGTTTGAGTGGATGTTTTTTCAGTCCACACGAGTTTTATTGCATAGTTCAAGCAACAGTGACCATTGATATCTTCCATTGTCTACGAATATCGTGACACGTTATGGAATAAGTGATCTGTTGTGGTGTCTAATAATGTTGAGTAAAGTGATTATTTGTTGTGATAGGAAACATCATTCACTCCTATTTGTACATCATAACGTACCACACCAACCAGAGTTCATCCATTCAAAATGCTAACGTGATGAACAACTCTTGACATGATGCAACATTAAAGACCCGAAAGAGCTTTGGCAAGTCATTCCATGCATACATGTATACCATTTGCAAACAATTTTTGTCGTTGACAACCATAACAATATGAATCATCTTGTTCCAGTGTCCTGTCTAAAGTCCCTAGCATCTAATGTTGGAATACATTGGAAACCTTGACTGGCCATAGCCACTCCGCGGTTCCAAAAGGGTGAACCTTTGAAGAACCAACAAAATTGTATTTTGAGTAAGTGTCTGTTCAGTCCACACTAATTACAATGCATTGTTCAAGCTTTGATGGACGATTGACACCTTCCTTTGTGTAGACATATTATGAAACATCATGGTATAAATGATGCATCGTGGTGTCTGATTACGTTGAATAAATTTGGTCGTTCTTTTGGTAGGAAACGTCATTCACTCCCATTTCCACATTGTTGCATAACACATTGTCCAGAGTTCATCTATGGACAATACAACATGTTCATATACTTTCGACATGATGCAATGTTTCCATCTGAAGATCCAAAGGATCTTTGACAAGTCATCCATGTACACATGTATACCATTTGTGAACCACTTTTGTAGTTAATAAACATAGCGGTGTATTGTCTTATTCTAGTATCTAGTATATAGTCCCTAGCATGTGGTATTGGGATAGATATGGAATCCTTGCTAGCCATAGCCACCCTACGGTTTTGGAAGGGTGAACCTTTGAAGGACCAGTCACGTTGTAATTTGAGTGGGTGTCAAATTAATCCACACTAGTTGCAAGACATACTTCAAGCATCGATAGCCATTGACGTCTTTTGTTGTCTGGGCATGTTGTGATCTGTTGTGGTACGAGTGATTTGTCGTGGTGTCTGATCATATCAAGTGAAGTGAGTTGTTCTTCTGAGAGGAAATATCATCAACTCCTATTAGGGAATCATTGCATACTACACCAACAAGATTTCATCTATTCACAATGACAATCTCATCAATAACTTTTGACATGATGTGACAAACAAATCTGAATACCTCAAATATCTTTGGTACGTCCTTCCATGTACACATGCATATCATTTACGAACCATCTTTTTAATCACATCCACAGCATTTTGAATTGTTTTATTCTAGTGTCATGTCTAGAGTCTCTAACAAGTGGTGTTGGGGTAAATTGTAAATCCGGACTGGCCAAAGCCATCCCGCGGTACCGAAAGGGTGAACATTTCAAGAACCAACCATGTCAAGGTTTGAGTGGATATCCATTCAGTCAACACTACTTGCAATGCATCGTTTAAGCATTAATGGACATTATTGAATTTCCATTGGAATTTCTTGTCGTTATATCCTTTGTCTAACCGATGACTACTCATGTTTCAACTAGACTTACTAACTTCACTTGAAAAGTGACGTTGTGCCTATGATCAATTCTTGGCTCATCCAAGCAGAGCGTGCATGTCAGCGCACGTTACAGGTACTTCGCTCCGATCGTGGTGGCGAGTTCATTGGTCCAACTCTTTGTTTTTTTACATCGCTTGGTGTCCGTTTTAAGTCGTCTACCCCATATACCCCACAGCAAAACGGTATTTCAGAATGTTGGAACCATACCCTGGCTGACGATTTCCGCACCATGCTGCTTGATTCTGGTTTCTCCAAAGTGTTTGCTTATGAGGTCATGAAGTACATGACATGGGTGTGGAACCAAGTTGCTCATGGTCCGCTTTCACATCATGTCACACCATACGAGCGTTGTATGGTTGCTGCGCTGACCTGCGTCTTTCTCGTGTCTGGGGGAGCATCGCATGCGTCTGGCTCCCTGAGGAACAGTGTGATGGGAAGGTCTGCCGTCGCAGCCGCATTTGTCTAATCCTTGGTACCTCTCCGCAATCCAAGGCTTGGTGTTTGTGGGATGCTCATCGTACGCGCATCATTAAGTCTTTTGACGTTCTGTTTTTCAAAATCAAGTTCAGTCATGGTATTTTTCATAGCGTCTCTTCTCTTGCACCCGCCTCTTGCATGCGGAGATGCTCGTGGGTTGGATGGCCGGAGGACAGTGTCTCCTCTTCGTCTGTGTCTCCCACCTATGTTTCCTTTCCTCTGACTTCTATACACACAAGTGCACCACTTTCCATATCCTCACTGATCCCAACAGCTGCGGCCTCTCTCCTTATCGCACCTGCTTCATTGTCCTTGCCAAGGTCATCGTCGGCACATCCATCCCCGTCGGCATCTCTCTCATCTATTGTCACGTCACCCACTGTTGCATCACATGTTGTACCTACGCCGTCGTCGGTGTCATCTTCTCCAGCATTGTCGCATGGATCCTTGCCAGTATCATCACCTGTCACCTCTAGACTGTCGGCTGATCCTGTGTGGATTCCCTTAGCTACGAACCCAATCGCACCCCTGCCCTCTTTTGACCTTCCTCCCTTTAGCCGGACTCTAGGTGGCCGTCTCAGGCCTTTGCATTCGCGCTCTCACGTAGCTCCCTCCGTTGATTGCTCTGGTCTGTTGCACCCTGCAACTCCTTCTCTTCCAGATCATGGGCCGGCTCCTCCTAACATTGGTCTTGATGTGCTTGGACTGTTAGCTATTGTTGTCCAGCCGAAATCTGCAATCGGCTACTCTCTGATCGCGACTGATTTTTTTGTGTTGTTGTGGTCGCTGAGTCAAGTCGTGTCACATACCTCGTCTTTGTCGCCAAGGCACTTGCCTCTCCTGGTACCACTGACCTCCCGCCTTATCCACACACGGTCCGCCAAGCGCGCTCTACTCTTGATGCAGCACTCTAGGAGCAGGACATGCGTTAGGAACTCAACGCCATCACAGAACATGGTGTTATCCCAGTGAATTTTGATTTCAGTATTAGCTGTTTTTTCATGGTCGAATTTCATCAAAAAAGGGTTTTTGTCAAATTGAAAAGTACCACCAAAATAATTCCAGAATGAATACGTCGAATTTAACAGTATACCCTTAAGTTTCTGAAATATTTATAACCGGGTCCTAGGTCTACCATGTCTTACATCCGGATGTTGTCTTATTGATCTCTCTATGCTCGACGACGTTCAAGCACTCGGGATTGCGTTTTGGTGGCTATCGAGGTCATCGAACGCTCCCAACCTTGCGTTTGCCATTTGGTGGAACGACGAACGTGAGCGCGACGAGCGTTCCACCACTCAAAATGTCGAGTGGTTGAATGCTCCTCGCTCGCGTTCGAACAGATTCGAATGTGAGGGCGAGAAGAAAAACATTTGGGCTGATTCGTCGGAAGAAATTATTGACATACCCCAGTTTGTGGAATTTAATGATCCACCCTCCTTCTTTCGTCGATTGCAAAAATGCCCCCAAAATAATTACAGAAGCGAAAAAAAACTCGTCGAAAAATTTATGGCATGGTGGATCTTCCATTGGGTCACAAAACAATCACTGCACATTGGATGTACAATCATAAGCACACGTCGGATGGCGTCGTTGAACGCTACAAGGCTCACTTGATGGCCAGGGGCTTCTCTCAAGTGCCTGGCATGGACTTCGATGCCACTTTTACCCCTGGAGGGAAGTACACCACTGCCAAAGCACTATTGAGCTAGGTGGTCCAACATCATTGGGAAGTACACCAAATTGATGTCACCTCGGTGAATAGACCTACCTCGCTGAGATGCCTGGTTTTGATGATGGGATCGGCCGTGTCTGGCGCCTTTGCAAGGCATTATACTGGTTTAAGCAGTCTTTACGCTTCTGGAACCTCAAGATTTCTGCCACCCGTGAGCGTGGTGGCTACCGCTACAGTCCAGTCGACCCTGCTCTGTTTGTGAGTGACCCTATGGCACCTTTTGTTTCCGTCTTGGTCTATATTGACGAACTCCTCATCACCTTGCCGGATCCAAAGGTTGTCCAGGCTGTGAAGGACCTCCTCTAGTTTGCGTACAAGATGAAGGACCTTGTCCCTGTCCCAGATCTTCATGGACATGGATATTGAACGTGCAATCGTCAGCGTCGCATGCTCACTGTGCATCAGGCCGAGTATGTCCGCACTCTGGAGGAGCAGTTCGTTAATCTCCTGGCTGTTGTTCTCCATTCTTCTCCGCCTATGACACCTGCTGGGTAGAGACTTCTTAAGACCGTTGATCATGTGTGGTTGGGGGAGGTGTGGAGTTCAGGACCTACCTCCAGGCCATTGGATCTCTGACGTTTCTCGGCACTGTCACATGTGCTGACATTGCATTTTCTGTCAAATTCTTGTCCCAATTATCCTAGTGTCTGCATTCCCTCCATCTCGAGGTGGTGGTACATGTCGTCCGCTGCATCGTATCCACACCCTGACTCAACTTTTGTTTTCACGCCCAGCCCTCTGTTGTTGTTGATGGATACACAGACAACGGTTGGGCTCAGGACCGTGACGCACGTGGCCAGTCGGGTTACATCTCCTCATGGACACCATTGCGGTCTCTTTTAAGAGCAACAAGGAAGGATGTGTCACGCGTAGCTCAATTGAGGCCGAGTATTTTGCTCTATGAGAGCATTTGGTTGTGTCGTCTCATGCAGCAGTTGCGTCAGCCCCTCCGTTGTATCACTCTTCGCTGCGACAATGAAAGCACTCACATCGTTGCTAAGCACAATGGCATGCATCACACATGCATAAAGCACATCAATATCGAATATCATTTTTCCATGAACGCATTACGTGTGGTGATGTGCGCCTGATTGGAGTTGACACACGTCAGCAGCGTAATGACTTTCTCACCAAGGTGCTCTCCAACGGGAAGTACAAGGTGGCTACGCATGATGTTGGTCTTCAGTCCCTCCGTGCCAACCCCGGTTGACGTGTCCTTGCTTCTTTACCTTCTATTACCACAGTGTTTTCATTTTTTCTGTCAGACACGCAAGTGACCTCTTGTCTCCATCCACTCATCCACATTATCACCACCGATGACTAAGCTGACATGAAGCTCAAGACGCATTCCTTGTGGGCCACACATCATTAGCCTCTCAGTCGGGTGCAAGATTGGTGCGAGCTCAGTCATGCTCAGTCTTGTATGAGAGCATGTTTGCTGTTTTTATTGTGTGATAATTAGCTTTCAAATGAGAAACGTGCTTGGGAGGTGCATGCACCCACATACGCTCGTGGTCGATATGGTTCTCTATATGATTTATGTGCATGCTAGGCTGGTTTTGATATTTAGAACACTGGGTTGCTGTTCCTGCGAGGCGACACTCTCGGCCACTCCGAAGTGTGAGAAACCATGCAGGCTGTATGCCGACTGGTTCGGTTCGACCCCGGGGTGGCGGCCAGGTCCCACTTTGAGCCACTTGAGTGGGTGGCCCGGTCAACCGGTTGCTAAGAACTCGCTAGCCCGTGACTCAAGATACCATAGTGGGGGCCATATTCCCTCACTTTTTTTTTGTGTTCTCCACATTCTCCCAGATTCAATTGTCCCAGAATTTTGTTTGTGGTCGCCTAAGGCTGTGTAGAGTAAAAAATTTACATTTCCCCATCGTTCATATCCTCATCTCACCGAGGATGCAGAACTTCGAACACACGAAGTTAGGACTTCCGAATCGTCAACCATGGACGTCCGTTCAATTTCGGTTCTAACGATGAGACCTCGCGACCCAAACTCGGGCCTTGATGCTCGGCCATGCCAAGTCGCCTAGAACCAAGGCCCGATGTCCAGCTCGTCGCCCGTCTCACCCGTCACCCGCCACACCCGTTCAAAGCACGGCAGAGCAATCCGTGCTCTTCGCTTTGCCGCCTCCACAGTTTCCCTTTTCCCTCCTCTTCACTACCGCACCACGATGAAGTCTCTCCTTGAGTACAACATGAGGTGCCTCACTCCTGAGGAGGCATCTGTGGAGCGGCTGCGCCTTTTTGACCTGAACAAACTTGCACACTCCACGCCATCTAAGCTGCCGCCGAAGCGCCCTGTATGTCGCCCCCCGAAGATGGCCACGGAATTCCTCCTGCCACAGGTCGAGGTCGCCATTGTCCCAGCCAACGCTAATCACTGTGCCACGGCGCAACTTTCCCTCCTTCTCCCTCCGCCAAAGTCATCTCCGGATGATGAAGCCGACGGCAGTGAGCGGACAACGTGGCGCCTACGTCAATTCGCTGGGAGACAGGCATCCCCCCCGTATCCATGGCGCCAGACTCACTAGGGAGAATACATACCAATGTGTGAAGATCTTGCGCAAGCTTTACCGTGAGACGGGGGGACGGTGCATCTACAACCGTCTTCATCAACCATTTGTGGATGGTATGAACCGCGTTCTGTCATTCTTTCTTCCAAGTTCCGCCGCTTCTTGTCTCATACCAAAGAAATCGAAGTTCAACGAGCCACATGAAAGCGCGCTCATGGGTACCGCGGCCGAACATCTTTCATGGACCGTCATCCTGATTTTGAAGCCAAAGATATTGATGCTGTGACGGAGATGAGGGAGGCGGGCACAATCCTCAACTCCGCCACTGTCCGGCCCCTCCTCCACGCCCTCACCCTTGAGAACCATCCAGATGAGTTTCCCGCCAATGGTGGAGCCATGACGTTCTCACGCTCGTGGATCCGCAAGTTTTTCCATGAACACATGCGTTGGACCTACAGGTGTGGCACATGGGTCACACAAAAACTGCTGACCAAGTGGGAGAAGAACATCCTTGCCATGGACAAGCGTGTCACAGAACTTATGGTGATGAACCAGATTTACCCGGCCTTCGTCATCAACGCCGACCACACCGGCGTGAGCATCGTGCCGACCGGTGATTCATTGTCTTTTGAAGCAAGCCTTGTTGCATTCCTTTGCCATGCACATGACAAGAGAGTGAGGAATCATGAATGTTTGTGCCGCCATTGCAGGAGACCGCACGTACGCGCCCGCGGGATCAAGGGAGGTGGCTGTCCTGGCGCTTGATGACAAGCGTCATATTATCGCACTTGTGGCCTCTACAATGGCGGGCGACACGCTTCCACTTCAACTCATTTACGCGGGCAAAACCAAACGTTGTCAATCCAACAACGCCGACGCACGCCGTGCCAAGGATGACCACCGCTTCAACCTCAACCAAACTCCAAACCATTGGACAAACACCAAGACAACAAGGGAGTGGGTGACGAATGCCATAAATCCTTGGTACAAGCTGTAGTACAAGCGACATGAGAAGGCGGTGGGGAAGGCCAAGCTCATCATGCTTCTAGACGCATGGCGTCCCCACACAACCCCCAACTTCCGTGAATTTCTGAAAACGCACTACCCTTACGTGCATCTCGTGTTCATCCCGGCTGGCTGTACCTCCAAGGCACAGCCAGCCGACGTGGGCCTGCAACCCCCTTTTAAGGCCGCCATAGAAAGTTCTTACATAGAGTGGCATGGGGTGAAGTGCATGCATGTCTAGTGGTGGGAAATGGTGGGAAGGTTGATCTTGGGATGGCTAGGATGCGCAACCTTGGTATGACGTGGGTGCTGCATGCTTGGCTCAAACTCAAGGCAAACGTAAACCTAGTGAAGTATGCGTGGGATGCAAGTGGCTTTAGATGCTGGCTTGATCCTACCTTCCGCGAAGGTGTAGCGGATGAAGCGGTTCACCCAAACAGCACTCTCTGTAAAGAGTGTGTTGACCCCGAGCCGGAGGACGTCATTGTGCCGACGTGAGTCTTGTTCTCACCGGTCGAATAACGACCGCTGTCAGAGTTGTGTTTTTTATTTCATAAAAAGTGTATTTCTTAACTTGTAAAAACCCAGCAAGAGACTACAATTGAGCCTGTCACATGTGAAACCAGGTTTTACCTTCCAAATTAAGTAGTAACGTGGGCGGAAATAGTTGACTGTGGAATAAATTCACAAGGAACTCGCTCATTCAGCAATTAATTTCTTAAGGAACCCATGGGAGAAACAAATCATTTTTTAAGGGAATATGGCCCCCAGTATGGTACTCTCATTGTCTCTAGGCTCTAACTTCAAGGTTGTTCTAACTTCTAACCGCTCCCGTGGCCATGGCTCTAGCGTGAGCGACCCTTGCGTGTTGGAGTGCTTATGTGGTATTCGGCCACTGCCTACTGGTATCAGAGCAAGGAGAGGCAACCCCTCCTCTCAGTCGATCCGTTTCCTGTGGACGAACCCACGTGCCGAAACTCTTTCCACCACTAGGAGCATTGTATCGTGGTTCGGCTGTACCACACTTCATGGCTGCCTGGGACCTCTTCTGTCATTTAGCTCGTAACTTGTAGACGTCCACGGCTCACTCTTCGCTGCTCCACAGCCCCGGTTGCCCCACACATCTTGGCTGCCTGGTGCCTCTCCCACCACTCAGCCCCAACTGCCCCGTGCATCTTGACTGCCCGGCACTTCTTCCGCCACGCAACCCCACAGCTTGCAGCTCGCAGCTCGCAACTCGCTCTCGGCTGCTTCACAGCCTCAGCTGCCCCACATCTCTTGGCTACCTGGCGCCTCTCCCGCCACTCAGCTCCACAGCGTGCAGCCTGAAGCTCGTAGCACTCAGCTCGTAGACTCGCCAGCTCTTTCCTGGCTAATGCACAGCCTTGGCTCCTCCGCATCTCTCGTCTACAGCGCGCCTCTCTTGCCATTCTACGTCACTCCTCGCCACTCACAGCTTGCAGCTTACAACGTGCAGTCCTTGAAAGCTCTCTCTCGAATGTTCCACTGTCTCTTCCGCTCTTCCATCCCTTCGGTGCCCCGTCCCTTCTCTGCTACGCAGCACCATAGTTGAGATCGTGACCCTGTGGCTGCCTTTCTGTCCGAGTCCTCTAACCCGCAGCCCCAGCACACCTAAGCTCTACACACCACCGCGGTAAATCTCATCATCTCCTTGCCCTACAGCAGTAGTAATACCGCTTCTGCGGCCTGAATTGACATCCCGGCTTCACCGCCTGGCACTGATCCAGTCCCCATCTCTTCAAGGGGCTGGAGTGAATGTGCACGCATCAGCGAGGCGATCACAAACCACGAGGAGCTGGCAGACCAGGCAGGGCGGGAGATGTGGTCATGCCGCCGTTGTGAGAGCCCAGGATACCACCCTGGTGAGGACTACGATCCAACGGACCACGAGGCTCGCACCGACGCTGCAGAGTATGCCGCCTATTCTTGGTCTGCCTTTGACGACTCACCAACCATGCAGAACACACCATCCACAGGGCCACAATGCGACCAACGTCATCCTCATTCACCTGTAAGCTCTCCCATTGCCCGTAGGACATGTCAGCAGAGTCAGTGTGCCGTCCGTGGTGGGACGGCCTCGGCGATACCAGCAGCACCAGCAGTGCCAGCAGAGGCAATCCTCAGATACACTACTTTACGTTCTGCCGCATCCCCTGCTGCCTCCCAGGCAGCCACTACATCATCTGGACCCCCTAGAATTTTTACTGTTATGGAAGCGACCCTTGTCTCTATTGGTGCTGTTGCCTCGACATTTGCTGCCACAGCATGTGCCACGCGTGTACCTACCAGCATTGCTACTGGTAGGTCTGTTGAAACCTACACCACTGCCGTCGTGGACCAAGGATCTCTTGTAGCCGCAACAGTCAACATTGCCACACTGATTTCCAACGCTGCAGACTCTATAGCCACAGCGGCAGCTTCAACTGCCGCTGTCCTCTCCAGTGCTATCGTCTCCATCAAGACCTCCACGACTCAGGCATCCTCTGCAGCTGATTCCTCATCTCTAGGTCAACAAATTTACATCCTTGTTACAGCTGCAGCAGTCGTATCCACCCTCACAGGTGCTGCCCTTGCTAGAGATGCCTGCCTCATCGTCTCCACCTCCTCCTCTGTGGCAGTCATTGTTGCTTCAGTAGCAGCTGCAGTTCTGTCCCTGCTTGGCTTACGTCATTAGCTCTAGTCAGCGCTCTTATCTACCTACCTCTTGGTTATCTTGCTCTTTCTCTCCTCCCCTCCCTCATGTGTGTCCAGCTTTGTTGCTCTACAGCAGTGACCTGACCAGCCACATCCACCTTACACTCCCACGCCCACTGGGGCAGAGGAAACTCTGCCAAAACAGGTTGGGTTCTCACCATGCCTGTTGATGACGACCAGTATGCCGCACTGTACGAAAGAGCTGCGCCAAGAGCGATGTGCTCTCCAAGGAGCTCTCACTGTCCAACGCATTGCCAAAGAAAAATTGCACATTAAACAGGGTGACCAGGAAACCTTCGTCGACCAGATTGCTCATTTGGTCGTCAATCGCCTGCAGACTACACTACACTCCATGCCCTCTGTGTCCGCTACTGCTGGCATTGTTGGTGCATTCTCCACCTCGCTTGCTTTTGCAACAAATGTAGCTGCCTCTCTCAATTCCAATCCCCTTGTTGTCGCAGCTGCCGTAGGTGTTAATACTGCCAAAGCCCTCGCACAGCCCATGCAGCGCAAGCCTGATTTTCATTCCGCACCACCACACTTCGCCTCCACCATCACTTTTGGTTCCTGGGAGATTTGGTTCAGTGCTTGGGCACAGGGTGACCAGCTTTGAGAGTACTATCATGAGTCAAATCCCTCTGCAAACCCTCCTTTTGTGCCCACGGATGCTGAGTCTGCACATGCTGTACGTGCCCTTGTCCGTGCTGGGACGGATGTCCTCACTAATGAGATCGAGTCCTACAATGATGACACAGCCCACCGCACGCCTGTTGACCCTGTTGGCGCTTATGCACTCATGAAGCGTCACACCACTATCACCGGACATGTAGCACAAAGTGTACTCACCGTCCAGTTCAACAAACTCTCTATGCGTGCTGATGAGACTGCGAACGCATATTGGGCCCGCATTCTCCATCTCCTACATGATCTAGGCAAAACGCCGCCTGGACAACTTCCTACCATTCTCTCCATCATCAACAGCCTCATCCCCAAATTGTCCAACATCTTTAGAGAGGTAAAAGCATCTGAGATTGAATGTCTTACCTCTTAGCCTGTCCCTACCGACGTCCTCCGGCATTGGGACCCTCTGGAAGTTCACTGTCTAGCACCTCACCGACTGGTGGAGCACCATCCAGAACCAACACAACCACCGTGCGGTTGTTGCAGTTGCCACCACCACTCTCCCCTCCACTCCTTCCTCTTCCACCTCCTCTCCCTCTTTCTCCACCTCAGCCACATCCCTCCTCAGTCAAGGTGGAGGAGGGGGTGGTCGTGGGAAGGGGAGAAGCAAAGGCACCGACGGCTCCGGTGCGAGCGGACAGGCCGGTCGGGGCAAGGGGAAGGGCTCCGGTGGTTCCCCCTTGTCTTCATCCTCCCCTTGCACTGTCACGTGCTGGGACTGTGGCGCCACCGAGCACTCTGCACCGAAGTGTCCAGCTCCACCAGACAACGAGCGCCTTGCATCATCCATGCGGGCGCATTGGACACGCTCTTCCGGTACCTCTGGGACCTCTTTTTGTACCACCACCTCCACAACTCCATCTAGCCGCAATTCTGCCATTGCTGGCAATGCTGTCGCCTACAGCACAGTTGAGACCTCGCTGCTACTACCTTATCCCTGGGAATGGCCCCCCAGGTATGGGGGGCCAGTCTACTACGGCCTCCCTTCCGGGTTTTATTCGCCTCTCGCCTGGGCGTCTCCCATGCACCCGTCCCAGCGTCCCTCCTCCAACGTTGTCATCACCCCTGACCCGTGTCAGGATAAGCACAAGTTGGACACTGCCCTCTCCGACGCCATCTATCAGTATCACCTTCGTAATCAGAGAGGTGAGATTGGATGCTCTGGGCCAGAGTCAGTTGCGTGTGTCATTGATGAGGAGTTACGCGGTCCTACATCCGGTCATGTTCTCAGTTATCCTCCTGCCAATGTCTCATGGATTGAAGAGTGGCAGTCTATTCGCTTGTCCCACAGTCTTGCTACTTGTGGCCAATATTTTTCCCCACATGCAGCTGTTGCCGCTGTGAGTCGTATCCCCTCCACTGTTCGTGCGTTTGGTGGCTTCTAGATCCTTGACTCCGGAGCCACCCACCATATGACCTTGTCGCGTTCATCCTTTGTCTCTCTTGGCCCTATTGGCTCTGTTTGATTTGTGCACACCGGCTCTAGGTAGCTGCTTCCTGTTCAGGGGGTTGGAGTCGTGCGCTTTGTGGGCCCCGGGAAGAAACTGTTCTTGCCCGACATCCTGTACGTTCCATCACTTGAGTTGAGTCTCCTCTCTGTCAGGACACTTGACAACCAAGGCATAGACTTCTCCTCTAGTCACGGCATTGCCTCCGTCTCCCATCGTACCTCTGGCCGTATCTTGCTGCACGGTAAACACTATGTCCACTTGTTCCATGTCCCCTCCTGCCAGTGCTGCCCACATACACGTTGCTCGCTCTCTCTCCCATGTGTACACACAGCTGCGGCACCGTCGCTTGTGCCACATACACACTGCTACCATTAAAAAATGTGCTTTGTCTACTTCCCGTGGATGATCTTGATGTTGTTACGTTCCCTGTCCCTTGCCCTCCTGATTTCCTTGACTGCGCTCAGGGCAAGATGCATCGGTCCCTTTTTTCTACCTCTAAATCTCGCACGTCCCATCCCCTCAATCTCCTGCATGCTGATTTCATGGGACCTCTTCCTCATGAGGCCCTTGGGGAAGTTGGTCGTTACGTTCTGTGTATGACCAATGACTTCTCCTACATACGCTAGGTTTTTTGCTCTCAAGCAAAAGAGTGACGTCTGGTCAACTCTTGACTCCTGGCTCCCTCAGGTTGAACTTGCCTATGGGCGTCGTCTCCATATCTTTTGTTGTGACCGTGGTGGTGAGTTCATGGGACCTATTGCTCGCTTCCTCATGTCTTACGGGGTGTGAATTGAGGCTACGGCTCCATACACACCCCAACAGAACGGTGGCTCTGAATGCTGGAACGGGACCCTCACTGATGGTGTTTGCACCCTTTGCAGTACCTCTGATCTCCCTCCTCTCTTCTCTTTTGAGGTCATGTCCTACATGACGTGGGTTTGGAACCGTGTTCCCCAAGATCCCCTCCCCATCATGCCACCCCATTTGAACATTGGTTCAAGCGTCGCGTTGACCTTCACCTTGCTCGTGTCTGGGGCTATGTCACGACCGTCTGGCTCCCCGAGGACCTTCGCAACGGCAAACTCCGTCCTCGTACACATCTCTGCACTTTCCTTGGTGTCTCTTCCTTGTCCAAAGTATCGCACTTTTAGGACCCCGGCGGGGCCCATGTTGTCGAGTCTCGTGACGCTCTCTTCTTTGAGGACGTCTTTCCTCGTGACCTGTCCCGTATCGCTCCGCCCTCCTCCCTCTCCTTGCTCCGTTGGCTTGGGGGGTGGGTCTGTCTTAGCCTCAGATCTCGTAGGGGCTCCACCAGCTCTGTCTGGTCTGGCCCTGCCCTCCTCTTCAATCCCCTCTTCCTAGGTCTCCTCTTCCTCTGCAGTCCCTTCTTCCCTTGGTCTCTCTCCCTTTTTTCTATCTGACATGCTTCCCAGTGCCCCACCTTCTCCCTCTGTTTCCTCTGAGTCCACGCCAATGTCCCTCAGCACTCCGCCAACGTCCGCTGACATCCCAACACAGTCTGCCCCACGTGTTGTTCTTGACTCCCCTCCGACGTCTGCCTTGTAGTTTTTTGCATCCGTTGGTGAGACACAATCTCCTCTTGTCGTTGATGCCCCTCCAGTTGGGCCAGATCCGTACATCCACGAAGGAAGACTTCGCTCCCTTCCACCGCATTTTGCCTCACAACCTACTCAGGTTTCCCAATGTCAAACTCATTCCAATGCATCATCCACTACAACTCGCTCCTCTGCCACACCTACTGGACTGGAATGCACTCGGACTTTTTGTCAGTGTGGTCCACCCCAACTCAGATGTGGACTATGCACTCGTAGCTCACGAGTTTCACAATGCCCTTGAGGCACCTATTGCCTTCTACGCCGTTGCCTGTTTTGCAGCAAGTGGACTTTTCCCACTTCCATCGGGGCCTACTACTGTACGCCAGGCTAGAGAGACAGCCGGTGCTGACCTTTGAGGAAAGGCCATGCACGAGGAGCTCACCGTCCTCAAGGAACATGAGGTCTTTGAGCTTGTCGATCTCCCACCAGGTCGCAAGGCCATTTCGGCTCGCTGGGTTCTTCGGCGCAAAGTGAAATCTGATGACACGTTCGACAGGTATAAGGTCTGCCTCACCTCCAAGGGATTCTCCCAGGTTCCATGAATCAACTTTGATGAGACATTTACCCCTATTGGATGATACACTACGGCCATAGCTCTTCTGAGTCTAGTCGCCCAGCACAGCTGGGATCTGGAGCATACATGGACAACAAGACAAGGAGATATACATGGTACAGCCCCTATGCTTCACTGATGGAACAAACAAGGTCTAGCGGCTGTGCAAGGCCCTTTATAGGCTCAAGCAGTCGCCCCGCTCTTGGAACCAGGAGATATCCTCCACACTCGAGAGAGGAGGATACCGTTGTAGCACTGTTGACCCAGCACTCCTCTTAAGAGCAGTTTTTCAGCCTTTAGTGGCATCCTGGTCTGCGTGGATGATCTTCTCATTGCGTCACCTAGCCCTGCTACCGTGCAGACGGTGAAGAGTCCCCTACAGTCCACCTACAAGATGAAGGACGTGGGCCCGGCTCGAATGTTCCTTGGTATGGAGCTTGAGCATGACCATTAGCGCCACACTCTGCACGTATACCAGGCTGCCTACATCCAAAGCCTGGAGGAGCGCTTTGCCTCCCTGTTGGCTGACACTCCCACTGCATCCACACCGATGACTCTAGCTGGTCAGCGTCTGCTAAAGTCACTTGACATGTTTCAGCAGGAAGAGCCTGTCGATGTCACTGATTACCTCAGTGTGATTGGGTCCCTGGTGTACCTCGCCACCACCACCCGGACAGACGTGGCCTTCTTGGTCAAATTTCTTGTCTAGTTCTCTCAACAGCCTCGTCAGAGGCATCTCGAGGCGGCACTGCGTGTCATCCGCTATGCACTCTCCACTGCACGAGTAGGGTTCTGTGGTTGTTGACGGGTACACTGACAGTGATTGGGCTCATGACATAGACGCACATAGTTGTACCAGCTACATCTTTCTTGTGGGTGGAACTGATGTCTCGTGGAAGAGTGGGAAGCAGGAGTACGTTGCTCGCAACTCTAGTGAGGCCGAGTACGTTGTGCTTGGAGCAGGTATGTGTGAGAGTGTGTGGCTATCTTGTCTACTACAACAACTTCGTGTGTCCATTGGTTACATCACACTGCACTGCGACAATCAAAGTACCAAAGCAACTGCTGAGCATGATGGCATGCATCACTCACGCACTAAGCACATCAACATTAAGCATCACTTTGTTCGCGAGCGCATTGCCGCAGGAGAGGTTCAGGTTGTCTGGGTCGACACTCGTCAGCAGCATGCAGAATTTCTTACCAAAGCTCTTAGTAGTGAAATGCTCAAGGTTGTCGTGTATGCAGTTGGCCTGTTACGTGCACGTGATGTCCCTGGATGATGTGACCACTCTCTGTCCGTTGCATGTATTGTCCTTCTCCATGTAGTGTGAGCTAGAAACTATGCTAGAGCACAGGTTGAGGCAGTGGTGTTGTTGATGCAGTGTGCGGGCTTCCACGCTCGTTGCTTAGTCTGCTGTCCCCTTAGTCTCCCTCTCTAAATTCTAAGTCTGAGTGCTCTGGATTTGTTACTCAGAAACGTGCGCGCCAGTGTTAGCGCCAGAAAGCAGCTGAAACTAGAAGTGACTGATTAGTAATCAAGAATGAGCAATAATGGGAGACCCCTCCAAGTTCTAGCTCCCCCCCAGCTTTGTAGAGCCCGTTACTCAGCTAACCAGCCAATCAGAAAATAGACCTATTTTCTTGCAGGCAGGGTTTTCTCAGTGAGCCCTGCCACACGGCCGACAGCCCAAAACCCGGGCGCCGTCCGGTTTGCCTGAAAACTGGACCATACCATAATACGCACGCTGCCAACGCATTCGTTGGTCACAATCAGCTAGAAAAATAGCAGTGAGGAGTTATGGCTGCCTAAACCCAGGCAGCGTCTACACTAACCCCCGGTACCAACAGTGTCGGAAAATCATGAAACTTGGACCATAGGCATGACATAGCACTGTGAACGTAGCAACGTAGTCAAACACGATGCTGGACATGTGCAGACAGAAAATGCAGTGACAGTGCCTATCGGTGGCACAAGTACCGAGGAGGACTGCCGATGGAGCTGAGCACGAAGGAGGGAGGAGGCTCCAATAAACTGTGTGTAGGTCTCAGTGTGCGTCGGCTCCACCGCGTGACACTCCATTAGTGTTGCGTCCCGCCGTTAGTCATCTGCACGCCAATGTACACAATCCGGGAGGACACAACAGAATACACGTGAGAGATGTGAGACAAAAATCAACACTCCCCCATGACTCACAGGCGTAGTGCACATGGACAGGCAAAGAGCACAAAGACCAAGAGGAGGGAGAGAGAGAACCTCACGGACGCACACCAAATACACTCACAGCCTTCTTGAACGAGTCATGCTTTAGTGCCTTGGTTAAGAAATCAGCCAACTGTCGTGTTGTCTCAACCCACACTATGTTGATGATGCCGTCATACAACAACGAACGCAAAAATTGATACTCGAAATTGATGTGCTTTCTGCAAGTGTGGTGCATGTTGTCATTATCAGCAATGGCCATAGCACTCTCATTGTCACAGTACAACGTGATGGACGAGACTGACTGACGTAACTCAGACAACAGATGGCGTAGCCACACGCTCTCACATGCACCAAAACCAAGGGCCACATACTCAGCCTCAGCAGTGTTGCATGCAATGCAGCCTTGCTTGCCACTGTGCCAGGACACAACCATTCCGTCAACAAGGAAGATCCAGCCAGTACGACTCTTACCGTCCGGACTGCCACCCCAATCACTATCGGTGTATCCCGTTACCACAACGGACGGCTGTCGACGGAACATGAGGCCTTGCCATGGGGTAGAAACAACGTAGTGCACTTTTTGGATCTCAAAGTGAGGTGACGCGGCTCATGAGAGAACTGTGCGAGGAGGTTGACGACGGGCGTAATGTTTGGACGTGTCGTTTTCCCTAAGAAGATAAGTGACCCGATGAAGCAAAAGTATGTGGTCACGTCCACTGGCTCCCCCACCACGGTTGGATCGGAACTCCTGAGCATCACCTGACCATCGGGCGACATGGGTGAGGATGCTCTCGGCACGAGGGGCAGGTCCTCAGCGAAGCGCCCGGACAGGGTCTGGACGTAGGCGGCCTGATGGACATGCAGGATGCCCACGAAGCGATTATGCTCAAGCTGTATGCCCAGAAAGACTCGTGCTGGTCCAAGGTCCTTCATCTGGTAGGCAGTGTGCATCAGGTCCTTGACCCACTGGATGGCAGCTCCATCCGGCGATGCGATGAGTAGATCATCAACATAGACCAGGACAGCAGCGCGAGTCTGACCTCGCGGACTGATGAATAGTGCGGGGTCGGCAGAGCTGTGAAGGAGGCTGCCGCTAAGAAGCATGCGACTTATCTCCTAGTTCCAGCAGCGCGGTGACTGCTTCAAGCCATAGAGGGCCTTCCGTAGCTTCCAGACCTTGCCAGAGCCGTCGTCGAAACCTGGAGGCTACACCATGTAGAGCTCCTCACCCTTCAGTGAGCCATGGAGGAAGGCGTTGCTCACATCCATCTGATGTAGCTCCCACCTGTGCTGGCCAACCAGGCTAAATGCCCGACTGGTGGAGAACCGAACGACCAGGGTGAAGCTCTGGTCATAATCGGTCCCAGGGACCTGAGCAAACCCCTTGGCTGTGAGACAGGCCTTGTACTTGTCCAGGGACCCGTCTGGCTTCCACTTGTGCCAGAGAACCCACTTAGCACTGATGGCCTTACGGCCCGGGGGGAGGTCGACGAGCTCACAGACGTGATGTTGCCGAATGGCAACAAGCTTTTTGGCACATTCAGTCTCCTAGTGAGCGGCCTCGAGAGACGCCTGAGCCTCACGTAGGGTGGTTGGATCCTCTGGTCGCTCCGTGGGGCGGACAGTGAGGGTGTGCACGTCCCGCACCCCTGGTGGCATCCGCGTGAGTGTGGCCACAACGACATACTAGTGCTCTTGATGGAGCAAGGCATAGCCTAGAGCTGACCCTGGATGTAGATCGGCAATGACTGACAGCGTGGCAAGGCCGGGTGCCTTGGTACCGGGGTCCTCACTTACGACCGTGGGACTTGATCTGACATGAGGTGAGGAGCCTCGTGGAATGACAGCGGATCGTGGAGTGAGAGGACGTGAGGAGGCGGCCTGAGTGCTCACAGTCGGCCTGGGTCTGAGGCTCCCGCCCGGACCACGTGTGTAGCACGTCGATACGGATGGGGCAGCCGGCCCTGAGGGGCTGGCAGACACGGACGAGCCAGCCGGCCTTGAGGGGCTGGCAGACACGGACGAGACAGCCGGCCCTGAGGGGTTGTCGGACACAAATAGGGTAGCCGGCCCTATGGGATTTCCGGACACAGATGGGGCACGCGGCCTTGAGGGGCTGGCGCACACGGACGGGGTAGCCGGCCGTGAGGGGCTGGCGGACACAAACGGGGGAGCCGGCCCTGAGGGGCTGGCGGATACGGATGGGACAGCCGGCTTTGAGGGGTTGACGGACACGGACGGGGCAGCCGGCTCTGAGGGGCTGACGGACACAGATGGGGCAGCCAGCAAAGATGGACCCGCGGGTGCAGACAATGGAACTCCCGGACGTGGCTAGAAAGAGGACGGACCCACCACTTCCCCACGCGATGGAAGAAACATCGACGCGTTGGATCGAACGAGGTTGCGGAAAAACAGGTCCTCAAAGAAGAGGGCATCACGAGAATCGACGATACAGTGTCGGGTGGGATCCCAGAAGCGCCATGCCTTCGACTGACGCGAGACGCCAAGGAAGGTGCACGGACGTCCGCGAGGCTCGAGCTTGCCACCCTGGTGTGGGGCAGGCAACTACACAATGGCTACGCAATCCCAGACCTGAGTCGGATGCAGGTCGGTGCGTTATCTACACCATTACTGGTATGGAATGGACTGACGAGGAATGGGTCCGTGGGGAATCTGGTTCCAGACCCACCACATGTAGGTCATGGCCTCAAAGTAGAAGCCGTCAGAGATGCTGGATTCGACCCGCATGGTGCGGACGGCTGCGACCATGGTGTGGTTCCATCGCTCAGAGACGACGTTTTGGACTGGCGTGTAAGGCACCGGCGTCTCATGATGGACACCACGGGAGGCGAGGAAGAGTGTGGTCTCTCCCAAAAACTCACCCCCACGATCGGAACAAAAGTGGCGGAGAGGACGATCACACTCGCGTTCAGCACGAACAAGCCAGTCCTGAATGGTGGGAGCGACGTCTCTCTTCTGTTGAAGGCAGAAGACCGAGCGATAGCGAGAATAGTCATCCATAAGTGTCAGGATGTAACAACCGTGTTCAGTGACTAACTCTGTCGGGAGGGGATCCATGACATCAGAGTGAATCAGGTCGAGCGGGGCGGACGCTCAAGAGGCAGAGAGGGGATAGGTGGAACGGTGCATCTTGCCTTGAGCGCAATCAATGTTCTCGGTGGGACACCGGAGAGGAAAGGAGACTGGGTCAAGGCCCTTGGCCGACTGCGTGCAAAGCATGCTATGAACAGTAGCAGAGTGGACGTGACAGAGGCGGTGATGCAGGAGACGCGTGTGCTGCGAAGACAGGGTGCTTGTAACAAATACATGGCTGGTATCGGCCGACGAGGAGGGGACAGAGGTAGAAGCGGACAGGCACGATACGTGTCACAAAATTGCCACGGGCGGTGGCATGCAAAACGACATGACCGGACAGACGCAACGACACAATGTCCACGCCACGGGAATGCAGAACGTCCATGCTCATGCGATCAAGGACGGTGATAGACAGGAGGCTAAGCTCAAGGCTAGGGACAAAGAGAACATCAGTCAAGACGACATCACCAGCCGGACTATGGAAACGAACGGCGTCGACACCACGAATGGGTAACACCTCACCAGAATCCATCCGAACCCTGTTGACATCGGTGACGGGACAAAGAACACTGACAGCCTCACGTGAGGCCTTCATGTGATGCGTGGCCCCGGAGTCGATGATCCAGGTCTCAGACGGATCCTGGAGTGGTGTGGCCAGGTCGTTGAATGTCACATGGCAATGGGCGAGCGATGCTGACGAAGTGGACGGAGGTGCAAACGGGGAGTGCCAGTCATCTAGCCAGGCGACATCGTCACGAAGAGGAGTAGGGGGGCAAGGCACGACAGAGGACGGGACGGATGGAGATATAGGACATGATCGTAGTACCGACTCTCTCATGCAGGGTGGGGAGGAACTTGCAACTATGCAGCTCGCACTTCCTTGGGGAGGAGGGTGAGGAAGGCTGAGCTGAAGAGCGATAAACTGCTCTAGCTGGCGCTCGCAGGCGGAGGGTCCGATGGAGTAGACCGACTATGGTGTGACGGTGCCAGAGTCCAAGAGGGAGAAGGAAGGCGCCGGGGACGGAGGAGCGGGTGCGGACGGCTGCGGAGGAGGCTGCAGTGGGGCCGTCATGAGCGGCATAGATACGACAGGAGTAACGACGGTCACAGCTACAGTGGCAAGGTGGCGCTCACGCTGGCAATGCATGGTGGCGATGACACAAGCCTTGTCGATCGGGAGTGGACACGTGTACCACCCGTGTCCTGACTGGCCACAGTTGTGGCAAACGAGGCTAGCGTTGCTGGATCCGCTAGTCTGCTGCTGAGGACCCTTGTCCTTCTTTCCCCGCTTCTTCTTCTTGCCAGCCAAGGAGGCGCCGAAAGACGCTGCTGTTGTTAGGGCAGTAACAGCCACTGAGGCAATGGTACGAGAGGCAATGGACTCTATGCGATGGATGTGTGACTCCTAATGAACTTTCTCTATGCAGAAGAAGAGCTCATATGCCCAGGGCATGAGGGTACCCTAGGCAGCCATCACGGTGAGGACGTCCTGGGAGTAGTGGACGAAGACGTTGGAGAAGGGGTCGGTGGCGCCGTGCTTGATGGTTAGGAGTGCGGAGAGAGGGGGCGGCGCGGCGTCTCCGAGGCGGCACATGAGGTCCTCTACGCGCTGCCAATAGGAGGTGACCGTCTCGGTCTCCCCCATGCGGAGGGAGTTGAACTCCCGGAGCAGGCGGCTGGTCTCAGCGTCACTAGACAGGTGATGAGGGCGCATGATTACGTGCCAGGCTGCTGCTAGGTCACGGAGTGTGCCAGTGGTGAGGTCGTCGAGGAAGGGTTCAAGGGCGAGGCGTGCGACTGGAGGGGCCATAGGGATGAGGGCACGCAGAGCATGAGCGGCGTCATAGACCTGGTCAGCCTGGGTGGAATTGAAGGGCAGGACATAATAGGGCCACAAGCCCTCCCCTTGTGCCCAGATCCGGAAGCTAAGCTCCTAGCTCTGGAACTGGTCACCTGAAGCGGCGACAGCGGGGTTTCGAAGTCCTTTGGCCTGCGAACTGCACGCAGAGTGGGGCCTAGGGCTGATTTCACTGTCTGCTGTTGGTGTTGGGTGTGTTGCTGCGCCAGGTACTGCGTGGCATAGGAGACCGCAGGGCCCGCATACCTGGGTGGAATAAACGGTACTTGTTGAAGTTGTTGTAGCTAATGTTGCGGCTGTTGCAGCTGTTGTAGCGGCGGCTGTTGATACTGCTATTGCGGCTGATATTGCAGTGGCAGTGTTGGTAGCTAAAGTGCCGCTAGTTGTTGTGTCAGCATTACCAGCTGTTGGCGCAAGGTGGCGAGCGGATCTGTCGAGCCGGCATGACCAACGACAGAGCCTGTAGGGATTTGGTGCCGCTGGTGCTACTGTTGTTGCTGCTGTTGTTGCTACTACTGCTACTGCTGCTGTTGTGGTTGCTGTTGCTGCTACTACTACTACAGCTGCTACTACTGCTTGTGTCGTGGCTGTTGCTGCTGTTGTTGTTGTTACTACTGTTGTTGCTATTGCTATGGCTACTGCTCCCATTCCTATTGCTATTGCAGTCGCAGAAGCTACTCCTGCTAGAACTACTAGAGCTGTTGTAGGAAGGGAGGTCCTCCAATAGAGGAGGACCCCTCTTCATTCTCTGCCATGTTTCACCTCCTTATACCCATTTTTTTATGCTATTGATGCAAGTAGTGACGTCAACAATGACGTCAGCCTGGGATGGCTATCGTGAGCAACTACTGTTGCGTTATCTATAGGGTTGCTGCTGTAGAAAAAGGATTTTTTCCTCTTTTTTTGTTGATGATGTCAGCAGTGACGTCAGCTGAGAAAGGCCGACGTCAACAGCGGCTGTTACTGGAGCCGCGGCTGTGTTTGCTGTAGGGCAGCTGCTACTGCTGCACCTTCTACTGCTGCTATTATTGTGGCTGTTGCTACTGCTGCTACTGCGGCTGTTGTGACAGCAGGGACTGCTACTATTGCTACAGTTGCTGCTGTTACTATTGTTGCTACTGCTACTACTGTTGCTGTTGCAGTAACAGTTGCTACTACAGCAACAGTTGCTACTGCTACTTCTGTTGCTACTGCTACGGCTGCTGTTACAATAGTAGTTTTTGCTGTTGCAGCAGCAGTTGCTGCTACTGCTGATGCTGCTACATGCTGTGGGATGGGGGGTTTTTTGTGTTCCCCCTCTCCTTTTTTCTTCTTCCTTCGCTCGTCACAGCGAGCTCGATGCTCGCTGTGAGCAACAAGCTGCAAGCAGCGAGCTCGCTGCTTGTTGCTTGCAGCTCACGGCTCGCAGCGAGCAGCAAGCTCGTTGCTTGCAGCTGGCGGCTCACGGCTCACGGATCACGGCTCATGGCTCGCTACGAGCAGCTACAGCCGCTGTTGCCGTTGGCGGCTACTACAGCTACTGCTCCTGGCTGTTGCCGGCTGCTGCTGCCTACTATTCGCAGCTGCTATTGCTGCAGCCGGCTGCTGCTGCTGCTCGCTGATTTTGCTGCTGCTACTGCTGCGGGCTGCCGCTACAGCTACTGCGAGCTGCTGCTATTGCTTGTGGATGTAGGCTGCTGTTGCTACGAGCTGCTGTAAGCTGCTGCTTCTGCCGGCTGCTGCTATTGCACACAACTCCTACTGGTTGTTGTTGCCACTGCTCACCGTTGGTACGAGCTGCTACTGTTGTTGTTGCTGCAGGCTGCTACTACTCCATGCTACTACTGCAAGTCACTACACCTAGATGACGTCGCCACATGTGTTGTCGCCAGTAGGTGCCTGATGCGGCCTGCCGCTCACCTCCTCGCGTTACGCGTGGGGGTCAGTTCTACGGGAAAACATCCGGCAGCATTTCCCTTGGCCTAGTGGCCGTGGGAAAAAATCTGACGCCACCACCAGGCGGGTCAATGCTGCCGGAAAAAATCCGGCAACATTTCCTCTGCGCAGGCGCATATGGGGATCAGCCGGTGTAGTCAGGCACCTGCACGCCAGTCGTCTGTTGCTGTTGCTGTGTTCTGGCTCTGATACCAAGCTAGAGACTATGCTAGAGCGTAGGTTGGGGCAGTGGCATTGTTGATGTAGCGTGCGGGTTTCCACGCTCCTTGCTTAGTCTGCCGCTCTAGAGTCTAAGTCTGAGTGCTCTGGATTTGTTACTCAGAAACACGCACGCCAGTGTTAGCACCAGAAAGCAGCTGAAAACTGGAAGTGACTGATTGAAAATCAAGAACGAGAAACAATAGGAGACCCCTCCAAGTTCTAGCTCCCCCCCAGCTCTGTAGAGCTTGTTACTCAGCTAACCAGCCAATCAGAAGATTTACCTATTTTCTGGCATGCAGGGTTTTCTTGGTGAGCCCTGCCAGACGGCCGACAGCCCAAAACCTGGGTGTCGTCCGTTTTGCCTGAAACCTGGACCATACCATAATACCGACAATGTGAATGCAGTCGTGCGGTCAGAATCAGCTAGAAAAATAGCAGGAAGGAGTTTTGGCTGCCTAGACCCAGGCAACATCTACGCTAACCCCTGGTACCAACAGTGTCAGAAAATCATGAAACTTGGACCCTAGACATGACATAGCACTGTAAACACAGCAACGCAATCAAACGCGATGCTAGACATGTGCAGACAGCAAATGAAGTGACAGTGCCTGTCGGCGGCACGACTGCCGAGGAGGTCTGCCGATGGAGCTGAGCACGAAGGAGGGAGGAGGCTCCAGCAAACTACGTGAAGGCCTCAGCGTGCGTCGGCTCCACCGGGCGACACTCCATTAGCGTCGTGTCTCGCCGTTAGTCATCTGCATGCCGATGTTCACAAGCCAGGAGGACACAACAAAGTACAAGTGAGAGATGTGAGACAAAAACCAACAGTGTGTGGACTGCTTGTCTGTGGGTTATGGGGGAGTGTTGGTTGTGACTGTCAGAGACGCAAGTGACCTCTTGACTCCATCCACTCACACACATCATCACTGCAGGTGACTAAGCTGACATGAAGCTCAAGGCGCACATGTTGTGGGCCACACATCATTAGCGTCTCAGCCAAGATTGGCGCGAGCTCAGTCATGCTCAGTCTTATCTAAGAGCATGTTTATTGTTTTCAATGTGTGATGATGAGGTTTCACATGAGAAAAGTACTTGGGAGGTGCATGCACCCACGTACGCTCGTGGTCGATGTGGTTTGCTGTCTGATTCATGTGCATGTTTGGTTGGTTTTATAGTGTAGAGCACTATGTTGTTCCTGCGGGGCCACACTCTTGGCTGCTTCAAAGTGTGAGAAACCACGGCGGCTTTATGCCGAACGGTTCGGTTCGACCCCGGGGTGGTGACCGGGCCCCACTTCGAGCCACTCGAGTGGGTGGCCTGGTCAACCGGTTGCTAAGAACTCGCTAGCCCGTGACTCAAAACACTCTCATTGTCTCTAAGCTCTAACTTCAAGGTTTCTCTAACTCCTTGCCGCTCCCATCGCCATGGCTCTAGCGTGAGCGACCCTTGCGTGTTAGAGTACTTATGATGGCAATCTCTTGGTTTTTCGTGCAACTCTCATTTGTACTCAATTGTGTCCTCCTAGCTTGTGTACATCGGCATGCAAATGAATGACGACGAGGCTCGACGCTACTGGAGTGTCGTTCAATGGAGCTCACGCACGCTTAGGCCTACTCATAGTTGGCTGGAGCATCCTCCCTCCGGCGATGCGCTCAGATCCATCGGCAGGCCTCCTCGGCAGTCGGGCCGCCGGCGGTCACTTCCACTGCAGATGCTGTCTACATGCACCCAGCGATGTTTTTTCGCTGTGCCATTGCATCTGCAGCATCATGCTCTGCCTAGGGTCCATGTCTCTTGCTGTATGGCACTGTTTGGCACCATTGACTGTCGTAGGCACTACCTGGGTTCGGACAGCTATAATTCTTTGCTGCTATTTTTCTATCTGATTCTGACCGCACGACTGTGTTTGCGGCGTTGGTATTATGGTATGGTCCAGTTTTCAGGCAAAACGGACGACGCCTGGATTTTGGGCTGTCGGGCGTCTGGCAGGGCTCACCGAGAAAACCTTGCCTGCCAGAAAATAGGTCTAGGACTGTTTTCTGATTGGCTGGTTAGCTAAGTAACAAGTTCTACACTAGTGGGGGGGAGCTAGAACTGGGAGGGGTCTCCCATTATTGTTCATTCTTCATTCCTAATCAGTCACTTTTAGTTTCCAGATGCTTTCTTGCGCTAACACTGGCTCGCGCATTTCTGAGTAACAAACCCAGAGCTTCCAGACTTAGTCTCTAGAACAGCAGACTGAGGGGGCAGCAGACTTAAGCAACGAGCGTGGAAGCCCGCACGCTGCATCAACAACGGTGCTGCCTCAACTTGCTGCCTAGCGTTTCCTTTTTGGTATCAGAGCCAGAGCGTAGCAGCAATAGCAGAAGACTGACATACAGGTGCCAGACAACGCCGGCGGACCTCTATATGCGCCAGTGCACGGGAAATGCTGCCGGAATTTTTCCGGCAGCATTGACCCACCTGGTGGCATCGTCAAAATTTTTCCCACGGCCACTGGGCCAGGGGAAATGATGCTGGATTTTTTCCGGCAGCACTGACCCCCACGCTTGACGCGAGGAGGTGAGCGACAGGCCATGTCAGGTGCTTGCTAGCGACGACACACGCGGCGACATCATCCAAGTGTGACTGACAGCATAGCCTACAGCGGCAATAGCAGCTTGCAACAGCAGCGAACAGTGGTAGCAACTGCGCGAACAGCAGCTAGCAGCAGCAGCAGCTTGCAGCAGAAATAGCCCGAAGCAGTAGCGGTAGCAACGAGCAATAGCCAACAGCAGCAACAACTTGCAACACCTCACAGCAGCAGCGGTAGCCGGCGGCAGCAGCAGCGGCTGTAGTGGCAGCCAGCAGTAGCAGCAGCCGCAGCTGCCCGCAGCCCGCTGCTCGCTACAAGCAGCGAGCTACTGGCAGCAAGCTTGCTGCTTGCAGCGAGTAGCGAGCATGGAGCAGCGAGTAGTGAGATCACTGCTCATGGCTCGTCGCTCGGAGCGAGTAGTGAGCTCGCTGTGACAAGCGAAAAAGAAAAAAGGCAAAAAGATCCCCACCCAGCTAGTAGCAAGAGCAGCAACAATAGCATGAGCAATAGCAGCACCAATAGCAGGAGCAGTAGTAGTAGCAGCAGCAACAACAGCAATAGCGGCAGCAGCCGCGCAGCAGCAGCTCCATCAACAACCGCTATTGACGTTAGCTGCCGTCTACTGACGTCACTACTGACAACATCGACATAACAAAAAAACAAAGCAGTAACCATGTACATACCGTAGTAGCATCTACTGACGTCAGCCATCCTAGGCTGACGTCACTACTCACATCAGTAGCACACAAAAGAACAAAAAAAAGTAAGCAAAGGAAGAGGGACACCAAAACCCACTATGGCTAACAGCCCGTCTGGGGAGGGGTCCTCCTCTGTTGGAGGGAACCCTAACCCCCCTTTCCTACAACAGCTGTAGCAACTACATATGTAGCAGCTACAGCAGTAGTAGTAGTAGTAGCAGCAACAGCAATAGTAGCAGCAGTAGTAGCAGCAGCAGTAGCAGCAGCAACAGTAGCAGCAGTAATAGCAGCCCTTATCGTTGGCGGCAACCCTTACCCCCTGGCTACGATTCAGCAACAGCTCGCCACCTTGACGTAGTAGCTTACAGCGCTGCAGCCATTGACCTCCCATTCTGCCACCAGTGCGCTACCACCATTCATTCCTCCTGGGCACACCATCCCCGTTGTATCTGTTGCCATGCATTACCTGGCGCAACAACAGACTCAATGCCAGCGGCAGACAAACCTCCGTCCTTGGCCCCACTCTGGGTGTCGGCCACAGGCAAAAGGACTTTGAGACGCCACCCCCACCGCTTCACGCCAGCGAGCAGTTCCGAAAGTGCGAGCTCAGCTTTCGGATCGAGGCGCAGGGTGAGGGCCTGTGGGCATACTACACCCTGTCGTGTGACCCCACCCAGGCCAATTAGTTTTATGACGTTAGTCGCGTCGTACGTGCCCTCGTCCCCGTCGCCCCTCTGGCTTCCCACCTGGCCCTAGAGCTTTTCCTCGGCGACTTCACTGCTGGCGCCACCCCAGACCCTATAGTCGCGTGGCACGTCCTCACTCATCCCCATCGCCTGTCCAACGAGTCTCAGACCAGTCGTCTACTGCGGGAGTTCAACTCCGTTCACATGGGGGAGACCGAGACAGTCACCGCCTACTGGCAGCGGACGGAGGACATCCTTCATCGGCTCGGCAGCTCTACACCACCCCCTCTAGCCGCGCTCCTCACCATTAACTGTAGTGTCACCGACGCGTACGTGGACGTCTTCATGCACTATTCCCAGGACGTCCTCTCCACCATGGCGGCCCAGGGCACCCCATGCCTTGGGCATACGAGCTCTTCCTCCGAATTGAGGAAGCTCGTCTGGACTCCCAACTCCAGCGCACGGAGGCTCTCGCCTCCGCTGCCGTCGCCTCCGTGGCCGTCGCTTCTCCTACCGCAGCTACCTCCTCCAGCTCCTCGTCACTGGGGAAGAGCAAGCGTTGGAACAAGAAGGGCAAGGGTCAGCAGTAACAGCAGCAGCCATCGACTGGGTCCAGCGGTGGTGGCTCTGTTTGCCACAACTATGGCCAGCCCGGGCACGGGTGGTACACGTGCCCTCTACTGACAGACGAGGCGTGCGTCATCGCCACCATGCGTTGCCAGTGGGAGCGTTGTCTCGCCTCTGTCACCGTAGCTGTCGCCGGCTTTGATGCCTCGGACTCATCCAGCAGCTCCACCACTCCGACAGCTCCACCAGTCAAGCCAACACCAACTCCGAAGCAGTACCATCCGCAGCCGTCGGCGCCTCCGTTTCCTTCACAGCCCTCCTCCTACCTGGGCTCCGGTGCCGTCACTCCGCACTCGGTCTACACTCTCGGGCTGTCCTCCTGGGAGCGTCAGTTGGAGCAGTTCATTGCGCTCCAGCCTACCTTGCCCTCCCCCCCAGGGAAGTGCGAGTTGCTTCATCTCCTACTCTCCTGCCCAGACCTGCATGACTGAGACTGAGTTGCGTTCGTGTCCCGACTCCTTGTCTGTCGTATCATCTTCCTTGGTCTCCTCTACCCCCTTCCGTGATGACTTTGCGTGGCTTGAAAATTGGAAGTCTCGGTTTGCGCCCTCTTCCACCGCGTCCGCGTCTCTTGCCTGCTGCCATGTGACCGTTAGTGATCTGGCGACTCCGGTCCAGGACCATGTTGAGACCTGGATCATCGACTCCGAGGCCACGCATCACATGACGTCCTCCCGCAAGGCCTTTAGTATGCTCGGTCCTGTTGGCGATGTCTCCGATGTCCGGACGGGCTCCGGACAGGTGTTGCCTATCCGTGACGTCGGCGTCGTTCCTTTCCGTGGTCCTGCCGGTGATGTTTTTCTGACCGATGTCCTCTTCATCCCCGTTCTCGAGCTCAGCCTCCTTTCCGTTAATACCCTTGACCGCATGAGCATGGACGTTGTGCACTCGCGTGGTGTTGGCACTATGTCTTAGTGTCCGTCCGGTCTTATCGTCATGTACGCAACCACACGTGGCAACCTGTGGCATGTACCTCGTCTCTCTTCCTCTCCTTCCGTCTCCTCCCTGTCCGCCGCCACAGGCCATGTGTTTGTCACCAGCACGCTTTCTTCTCAGCACACCCGCCTCTTGCACCACTGCCTTTGCCACGTCCACTCTGCTGTCGTCGATAGCATGCTCCACACCCAGCCGGCCAAGGGCCTTGACCCGGAGACTTTCCCTCTCCCGTGCCCCACAAAGTGCATTGATTGCGCTCAGGGAAAGATGCACCAGTCCACATACCCTCTGTCTTCCTCCTGTGCATCCGCCCCTCTCGACCTGGTCCATTCCAATGTCATGGACCCTCTCCCCACCGAGTTCGTCAGAGTGCATGGCCGCTATGTCCTCATCCTCACTGACGACTACTCTCGCTACCGAAGGGTCTTCTACCTTCGGCAGAAGAACGACATCGCCCGAACCATCCAGAACTGGCTTGTCCTTGCAGAGCGCGAGTGTGGTCAGTCTCTTCGCCGCTTTTACTCCAATCGCGGTGGTGAGTACATGGGTGAGACAATGACCTTTCTCGCCTCCCGCGGCATCCACCACGAGACGTCCGCACCCTACACGTCCGCCCAGAATGGTGTCTCCCAGCGTAGAACCATACTATGGCCGACGCCGTTCGTACCATGCACATCGAGTCTGGTCTCTCCGATGGCTTCTACTTTGAAGCCATCGCCTACATGACATGGGTCTGGAACCGAAATTCCCCAAGGTCCCCTTCTCCGCCAGTCCACACCGTACCAGCATTGTGCGGTCAGCGCGCTGATCTTTGCTCGGCGCGCGTCTGGGGTTGCGTGGCCATTCTGTGGCTGCCCGCCCCACAGTAGGGCAGCAAGCTCACCCCCTATGGACTTCCCTGCACCTTCCTTGGTCTCTCTCATCAGTCCAAGGCCGGGCGCTTCTGGGATCCATCCCAATACTACATCATTGAGTCACGCGATGCCCTCTTCTTTGAGGACCTATTTCCCCGCGACCAAATTTGCTCCAGCTCGTCCGTGTCCCTCCCGTCGCATGGGGGAATGGTGTGTCTGTCCTCCGTCCCGCCGCTTCCGAGTGACACATCACTCAGTCCCTCTAAGACGGTAGCCCCGGTCGCATCATCTGGCCCCTCCGGGTCAACAGCCCCAGTCGCGTCCACTGGCCCCTCCGGGCTGACAGCCCTAGTTGCGTCCACTGGCCACTCCGAGCAAAAAGCCCCGGTGGCGCCCATTGGCCCCTCCGGGCCGGCAACCCCAGTCCCGTCCACTGGCTCCTCTAGGCCGATAGCCCCGGTCGTACCCGCTGGCCCCTCCAAGCCAACAGCCCCGGTCGTGCCCATTGGCCCCTCCGGGCCGACGGCCCAAGTCGCAACCGCTAACCCCTCCGGGCGAGCAGCCTCAGTCGTGCCCGCTAGCCCCCTCGGGCCAACAGCCCCGTCCGCCTCCGTTGGCCCGTCGGACTCAGTGCCATCTCTTATCCTAGAACGCTACACACGTGGCCCAGGCGGCAGCCTCCGACCCAGGCCGTTGGTGAGCAACCAGACCATCGCACCGCGCTTCGTGGTACCTCGACCCCCTCTGGCTCCACGTGTCTCCTCCACTCCCACGGTCGTGAGTGGGGATCCTGGCACCAAGGCCCTAGGCCTGACCACTTCGGCCATCATTGCAGACCTTCACCCGGGATCCGCACTGGGCTATGCCATGCTTCATCATGAGCATCAACACGTTGTCGCCGCTGAACTCGCGTGCATCCCAACTCGAGCTCAAGATGCACACGCTCTCTCAGTCCGCTCCATAGTATGCCCGAAGGACCAAGCTATCCTGTGCGAGGCAAGAGCCTCTCCTGAGGCCGCACACAAGGACACTGCCTGCACCGATGAGCTTGCTTCTATCCGGCAGCACCACATGTACGAACTCGTCGACCTTCTTCCAGGTCGGAAGGCCATCGGTGCCAAGTGGGTCTTTCAACGCAAGTGGAAGCCCGACGGGTCCTTGGACAAGTACAAGGTCCGCCTCACAGCCAACGGGTTTGCCCAGATCCCTAGAGTCGATTACGACCAGATCTTTGACCCAGTTGGCAGGTTCTCCACTAGCCAGGCGCTCTTCAGCCTGGTTGCCCAGCATGGGTGGGAGCTGCATCAGATGGATGTGAGCAACGCCTTTCTCCATGGCTCACTCGAGGGTGAGGAACTGTACATAGTGTAGCCCCCAGGCTTCCACGAAGGCACTGGGATAGTCTGGCGGCTGCGGAAGGCCCTCTGTGGCCTCAAGCAGTCGCCTCGGTGCTGAAACCACAAGATCAGTAATACGCTCCTTCGCGGCGGGCTCCAGCATAGCACCGCTGATCCCGCGCTGTTTGTCAGTCCGTGAGGCCAGACTTTCGCTGCTGTTCTGGTTCACATCAACGATCTCCTCATTGTATCACCAGACACGGCTGCCATCCAGCATGTCAAGGACTTGCTGCACACCACCTACCAGATGAAGGATCTCAGATCTGCTAGAGTCTTCCTGGGCATGGAGCTCGAGCATGATCACTCTCAGGACGTCCTACACATCCACCAGGCTGCCTATGTGCAGACTCTGTCCACCCGCTTTGCCGAGGACCTGCCATTCGTGTCGAGCGCATCTTCACCCATGTCATCTGATGGCCAGGTGAAGCTGAAGAGTCTTGACCCAGCTGTTGTGGGGGAGCCAGTTGACGTGACCACGTATCTGCGATCATCAGGTCACTGATGTTCCTGGCGACGACGATACGCCCAGACATCACGTTCACCAACAACCTCCTGGCCCAGTTTTCTCAGGAGCCCCGTCACCTCCACTTCGAGGCCGCGATCCAAGTATTGTGCTATGTCGTCTCGACTCCTTGGCGAGGTCTCATGTTCCGCCGCCAGCCGTCTGTTGTCGCGGTAGGCTACACCGACAATGACTGGGCCGGCAGTCCGGACGGTAAGAGTCGCACAGGCCTGATCTTTCTGATTCACGGCACAACTGTGTCTTGGCGCAGTGGCAAGCAGGGGTACATTGCACGCAGTACTGCTGAGGGTGAGCACGTGGCCCTTGGCTCAAGTGCATGTGAGAGTGTGTGGTTGCGTTGTCTGTTGTCCGAGTTGCGTCAGTCTGTCGCATCCATCACGTTGCATTGTGACAATGAGAGTGCCATGGCCATCGCCGACAATGACAGCGTGCATCACACACGCATAAAGCACATCAACGTTGAGTATCACTATGTGCATTCATTGTTCCATGACGGCAGCATCAGCATCGTGTGGGTTGAGACAGCACGGCAGCTGGCTGACTTCTTGACCAAGGCACTGAAGCGTGACTCGTTCAAGAAGGCTGTGAGTTTGGTTGGCGTGCGTCCGTGAGTGACTCTTTTTGTCCCTGCCTGCGTCTCTGTGTACCCTGGGGGAATCTGGTTGTTCACTCTATCTCTATCCGCACATGTGCACTACGCCTGTGAGTCATGGGGGAGTGTTGGTTTTCCGTGCATCTCTCATTTGTACTCTGTTGTGTCTGGCCTGTGTACATCGGTGTGCAGATCACTGACGACGAGACTCAACACTGTTGGAGTGTTGTTCGGTGGAGCCGACGCACGCTGAGGCCTACTCACAGTTCGCTCGCGCCTCCTCCCTCCGACGAGGCGCTCAGCTCCATCGGCAGGCCTCAGCTAGAAATCCTAGGCAGCAGGTTGGGTAAGTAGCATTGTTGATGCAGCGTCCGGGCTTCCATGCTCGTTGCTTAAGTCTACTGCCCCCTCAGTCTGCTGCTCTAGAGTCTAAGTCTGGAAGCTGTGGGTTTGTTACTCAGAAACGCGCGCGCCAGTGTTAGCGCTAGAAAGCAGCTGAAAACTGAAAGTGACTGATTAGGAATGAAGAATGAGCAACAATAGGATACCCCTCCAAGTTCTAGCTCCACCCCACTAGTGTAGAACTTGTTACTCAGCTAACCAGCCAATCAGAAAATAGTCCTAGACCTATTTTATGGCAGGCAGGGTTTTCTCGGTGAGCCCTGCTAGACGCCTGACAGCCCAAAACCCGGACATCGTCCGTTTTGCCTCAAAACTAGACCATATGATTATACCGACGCTACGAACGCAGTCGTGCGGTCAGAATCAGCTAGAAAAACAGCAGCAAAGAGTTATGGCTGCCCGAACCCAGGCAGTGCCTATGACAGTCAGTGATGCCAAATAGGGCCATACAACAGGAGACATGGACCCTAGGCACAGCATGATGCTGCAGACGCAAAGCCACGACCAGAGATAGCGCTGGGTGCATGCAGACAGCATGTGCTTTGGCAGTGACCGCCGACGGCGCGACCGCCGAGGAGGCCTACCGATGGAGCTGAGCGCGTCGCCGGAGGGAGGAGGCTCCAACGAACAGTGAGTGGGCCTCAGAGTGCATCGGCTCCACCGAGCGACACTCCAACAGCGTTGAGTCTTGCCATCAGTCATCTGCATGCCAATGTACACAAGCCGGGAGGACACAACAGAGTACAATGAGAGATGCACGGAAAACCAATACTCCCCCATGACTCACAAGCGTAGTGCACATGTGCGGGCAGAGACACAGTCAACGACTAGAGTCCCTCAGGCCACGCAGAAATACTGTCAGGGACAAAGAGAGCCACTCACGGATGCACACCGACCGAACTCACAGCCTTCTTGAACGAGTCGTGTTTCAGTGCCTTGGTCAAGAAGTCAGCCAACTGTCGTGTTGTCTCAACCCACACGATGCTGATGCTGTTGTCATGTAACAACGAACGTACATAGTGATACTCAACGTTGATGTGCTTTGTGCATGTGTGATGCACGCCGTCATTGTCGACGATGGCCATGGAACTCTCATTGTCACAATGCAACGTAAATGTGCGATAGACTGACGCAACTCGGACAACAGACGACGCAACCACATACTCTCACACGCGCCTGAGCCAAGAGCAACGTACTCGGCCTCAGCAGTGTTGCAACCAATGCACCCCTACTTGCCACTGCGCTAGGACACAATTGTGCCGCCAATCAGAAAGATCCAGCCTGTGCGACTCTTACCCTCCGGACTGCCGGCCCAGTCACTGTCGATGTAGCCTACCATGACAACAGACGGCTGGCGGCAGAACATGAGACCTCACCGAGGAGTCGAGATGACATCATGTAGTACTCGGATCACGGCCTCGTAATGGAGGTGATACGGCTCCTGAGAGAACTGGGCTAGGAGGTTGACGGCGAACGTGATGTCTGGGCGCGTCGTCGTCGCCAGGAACATTAGTGACCCGATGACTCACAGGTAAGTGGTCACGTCAGCTGGCTCCCCCACAACAGTTGGGTTAGGACTCTTCAGCTTCACCTGGCTATCAGGTGACATGGGTGAAGATGCGCTCGGCACAAGTCACAGGTCCTCCATAAAGCGGGTCGACAGAGTCTGCACATAGGCGGCCTGGTGGATGTGCAGGACGCCCTGGGAGCGATCATGCTCGAGCTCCATGCCCAGGAAGACTCTAGCAGATCTGAGATCCTTCATTTGGTAGGCGGTGTACAGCAAGTCCTTGACATGCTGGATGGCAGCCGTGTCTGGTGACGCAATGAGGAGATCATTGATGTAAACCAGAACAGCAGCGAAAGTCTGGCCTCGCGGATTGACAAACAGTGCGGGGTCAGCGGTGTTGCGCTGGAGCCCGCCGCGAAGGAGCATGCTACTGATCTCCTAGTTCTAGCACCGAGGCGACTGCTTCAGGCCATAGAGGGCCTTTCGCAGCCGCCAGACTGTCCCAGTGCCATCGTCGAAGCCTGGGGGTTGCACCATGTAGAGCTCCTCATCCTTTAGTGAGCCATGGAGAAAGGCATTTCTCACATTAATCTGATGCAGCTCCCATCCATGCTGGGCGACCAGGCTGAAGAGCGCCTGGCTAGTGGAGAACCGGCCAACTAGATCTGGTCGTAATCGACCCTAGAAATCTCGGCAAACCCCTTGGCTGTAAGGTGGGGCTTTTACTTGTCCAAGGACCCGTCGGGCTTCCACTTGCGCCGAAAGACCCACTTGGTGCCAATGGCCTTCCGACCTAGGTGAAGGTCGACGAGGTCGTACACGTGGTGCTGTCGGATGGCAGCGAGCTCATCAACGCAGGGAGCGTCCTAGTGTGCAGCCTCAGGAGAGGCTCGTGCCTTGCGCAGGGTAGCTGGATCCTCCGGGCATGCTTTGGAGCAGACTGAGAGAGCGTGTGCATCTCGGGCCCCAGGTGGGATGCGCGAGAGTGCAGCCACGACAGCGTCTCGATGCTCGTCATGAGGAATGAAGTAGCCCAGTGCGGAGCCAGGGTGAAGGTCTTCAATGATGGCCAAGGTGGTCAAGCCGAGGGCCTTGGTGCCAGGATCCCCACTCATGACCGTGGGAGTGCAGGAGACACGTCGAGCCTCAGGGGGTCGAGGTGCCACGGAGCGTGGTGCGACGGTCTGCGCGCTCACCGACGGCCCAGGTCGTAGGCTGCCGCCTAGGCCACGTGTGTAGCATGGCAGGGCAGGCGATGGCACTGAGTCCGACGGGCCAACGGAGGCGGACGGGGCTACTGGCTCGGAGGGGCCAGCGGATGCGACTGGGGCTGTTGGCCCGGAGTGCCCAGTGGACGGGACTGGGGTTGCCAGCCCGGAGGGGCCAGCGGACGCAACTGGAGCTGCCGGCTCGGAGGGGCCAGTGGACACATCTGGGGCTACCGACCCGGAGGGGCCAGTGGACGCGACTGGAGCTACTGGCCCGGAGGGGCCAGTAGATGCGACTGGGGCTATCAGCTCGAAGGGGCCAGTGGACACGACTGGGGATGCCGTCCCGGAGGGGCCAGTGGACGCGACTGGGGCTAGCGGCCCGGAGGGACCAGTGGACGCAACTGGCACTGCCGACTCGGAGGGGCCAGTGGACGCGACAGGGGCTGCCGGCACAGAGGGGCCAGTGGACGCGACTTGGGCTGCCGGCACGCAGGGGCTAGCGGACGCAATTGGGGCTGCCAGCCCGGAGGGGCCACTGGACGCAACTGGGGCTACCGGCCCGGAGGGACCAGCGGACGCGACTGGGGCTGTCAGCTCAGAGGGACTGAGGGATGTGTCACCCGGAAGCGGCAGGACGGAGGACGGACTCACCACTCCCCCACGCGACGGGATAGACATGGATGAGCCGGAGCGAATGAGGTCGCCAGGGAACAGGTCTTCGAAGAAGAGGGCATCGTGGGACTCGACGATGCAATGCCTGGAGGGATCCCCGAAGCGCGAGGCCTTGGACTAATGAGAGACACCGAGGAAGGTGCAAGGACGTCTGCGGGGGGCGAGCTTGCCGCCCTGTTGCGGGGCGGGCAGCCACACAATGGCCACGCAACGCTAGACGCAAGCCGGGCGGAGGTCAGCGCGCTGACCGCACCAATGCTGGTACGGCGTGGACTGGCGGGGAAGGGGACCGTGGGGAATCCGGTTCCAAACCCAGTTCACGTAGGCCATGGCTTCAAAATAGATGCCATCAGAGAGACCTGACTCGACCCGCATGGTCCGGACGGCGTCGGCCATGGTACGGTTCTATCATTCGGAGACACCGTTTTGAGCGGGCGTGTAGGGCGTAGACGTCGCATGGTGGATCCCGTCGGAGGCGAGAAAGGTTGTGGTCTCACCTATGTACTCACCACCACGATCGAAAAAAAAGCGGCGAAGAGACCGGCCACATTCGCGCTCCGCAAGGACAAGCCAGTCATGGATGGCTCGGGTGATATCGCTCTTCTGTCGAAGGCAGAAGACCCAGCGGTAGCGAGAATAGTCGTCAGTGAGGGTGAGGACATAGCGGACATGCTCGCCGATGAACTCAGTAGGGAGAGGGCCCATGACATCTGAATGGACGAGGTCGAGAGGGGCGGATGCACTGGAGGAGGACAAAGGGTACGTGGACCGGTGCATCTTCCCCTGAGCGCAATCAATGCACTCGGTGGGGCACGGGAGAGGGAAAGTCTCCGGGTCAAGGCCCTTGGCCGGCTGGGTACGGAGCATGCTGTCTACGGCGGAAGAGTGGACGTGGCAGAGGCGGCGGTGCAAGAGGCGGGTGTGCTGAGGAGAGATCGTGCTCGTGACAAACACATGGCCTGTGGCGGCCGATGGGGAGGAGACGGAAGGAGAGGAGGAGACTCGAGGTACATGCCACAGGTTGCCACGTGTAGTACGACAAGACCAGACGGATGCAACAACATAGTGCCACCACCCCGTGAATGCACAACGTCCATGCTCATGCGGTCAAGGGCAGTGACGGAAAGGAGGCTGAGCTCGAGACCTGGGACGAAGAGGACATCAGTCAGAAAAACGTCACCGGTAGGACCACGGAAATGAACGACGCCAATACCACGGACAGGAAACACCTGTCCGGAGCCTGTCCGGACACCGCAAACATCGCCTACAGGACCGAGCATACTAAAGGCATCAAGAGAGGCCGTCATGTGATGCGTGGCCCCGGATTCGATGATCTAGGTCTCAGCAGGGTCCTGGACTGGGATCGCCACATCGCTAACGGTCACATGGCAGCAAGCAAGGGACGCGGACGCGGTGGAAGGAGGCGCGAACCGAGACTGCCAATCGTCAAGCCACGCAACGTCGTCATGGAAAGGGGCAGAGGAGACTATGGGAGACGACAAGACAGACGAGGAAATGGGACATGACCGCAACTCAACCTAAGTCATGCAGGGCTGGGCAGGAGAGCAGGAGGTGATGCAACTCGCACTTCCCTGGGGAGGAGGGCAAGGCAAGCCGAGCTGGAGCGCGATGAACAACTCAAGCTGACGCTCGCGGGAGGACGGCCCGGGAGTGTAGACTGAGTACGAAGTGATGGTATCGGAGCCCGGGTAGGAGGAGGACTGTGCCGGCGGAGGAAACGCAGGCGCCGACGGCTGCGGATAGTGCGGCTGCGACGCTGGTGTCGGCTGGAGTGGCAAAGCGACCGGAGTGGTGGAGCTGCTGGACGAGGCCGAGGCGTCAGAGCCGGCAACAGCGACAGCGGCTGAGGCGAGATGGCGCTCCCGCAGGCGATGCATGGTGGCGATGACGCGTGCCTCGTCCGTCGGTAGAGGGCACGTGTACCACCCGTGCCCGTGCTGGCCACAGTTGTGGCAGACTGAGCCGCCACCGCTGGACCCGGTTGACGGCTGCTTCTTCTGCTGCTGCTGACCCTTGTCTTTCTTTTTCCTTTTGCTTCTTCTTCCCCGACAACGATGAGGTAGCTGTGGCGGGGGAGGCGACAGCCACGGAGGCCACGGCAGGAGAGGCGAGAGCCTCCGTGCGCTAGAGTCGGGACTCCAAATGAGCTTCCTCAATCCAGAGGAAGAGCTCGTATGCCGAGGGCATGAGGGTGCCCAGGGCCACCATGGTGGAGAGAACGTCGTGAGAGTAGTGGCCAAAAACGTCCACGTACACATCAGTGGCACCGTGCTTAATGGTGAGGAGCGCGGCCAGAGGGGGCGGGGCAGAGGTGCCGAGGCGACGAAGGATGTCCTCCGCCCGCTGCCAGTAGGCGGTGACCGTCTCGGTCTCCCCCATGTGCAGGGAGTTGAACTCCCGCAGCAGGCGACTGGTCTCAGCCTCGCTGGATAGGCGATGGGGACGAGTGAGGAAATGCCACGCGGCTGCAGGGTCTGGGGTGGCACCAGTGGCGAAGTCGGCGAGGAAGGGCTCTACGGCGAGGCGGGAAGTTGGAGGGGCGACAGGGACTAGAGCACGTACGACACGACCAGCGTCATACAACTGGTCGGCCAGGGTGGGGTCATATGGAGGGTGTAATATGCCCAAAGGCCCTCACCCTGCGCCCAGATCCGGAAGCTAAGCTCCCAGCTCTGGAACTGCTCGCCGGCCTCAAGCGGCGGCGGCGGTGTCTTAAATTCCTTCTGCCTGCGGCCGGCGCCCAAAGTGGGGCCAAGGACAGAGGTCACCGTCTGTCGTTCGCGCTGAGTCTACTGCTGCGCCAGGTAGTGCGTGGGAGCAGACACAGCTAGGCCGGCATGCCCTGGAGGGATGAATGGTGGCAGCGCACTGGTGGCAATCTGGGAGGTCAATGGCTGCAGCGTTGTAAGCTGCTGCGTCAAGTCGACAACCTGTTGCTAAAGAGTAGCCAGGGGGTCAGGGTTGCCACCAACGACGCCTGAGGGCTGCTGTTATTGCTGCTACTACTGCTACTACTACTATTGCTGCTGCTACTACTACTGCTGCTGTTGCTTCTGCCGCTGCTGCTACTACTACTACTGTTGTTGCTGCTACTGCTGCTGCTGCAGCTACTGTTGTTGCTGCTGTTGCTGCCGCTGCAAGAAAAGGGGGCTGGGGGTCCCCCCAACAGAGGAGGACCCCTCCCCACTGGGGCTGCCTGCCATGGTTTGGTACCCCTTGGTTCCCCTTTTTTCCTTTTTATTTTCTTCTTTTTGTGTTGCTGATATCAACAGTGACATCAGCTTAGGGCAGCTGACGTCAGCAACTACCGCCGCATTATCTACAGGACTACAACTGTAGATGACTCCCTGCCCACCCTTTGGTTTTCTTCTCCCCCCCCCTTTTTTTCTGTTGATGACATCAGTAGTGACGTCAATAGCGAGATGTTGACGTCAGCAGCGACGGTTGTTGGGGCCGCTACTGCAGCAGGTGTTGTTGCTGCTGCATCTGCTGTTGTTGTTGCTGCTGGTGCTGCTGCTGCTGCTAGTGCTGCTGCTGCTGCTGCTGCTGTTGCTGCAGCTGCTGTTGTTGCTGCTACTGCTGTTGCAGCTGCTGCTGCTACAGCTGCTGGAGTTGCATCAGAAACTACTGTTGTTGCTGCTGCGGACTACTGCCGCTGCTGTGGCTGCTGCAGCAGTTATGGCAGCTGCTACAGCCGCCGCAGAGAAGCTGGTGGGGTGGGGTTTTTTTTCTGGTTTTTTTTGTTTTTTTCCTTTTCCTTTCGTCTATCACAGCGGGCTCCGCTACTCGCTGTGGGTAGCGGGTGGCGAGCCCGCAATTTGCTGCGAGCAACAGGCTTGCTGCCCGTAGCCTGTCGCTATCGGCGAGCTGCGGGCTACGAGCAGCAGCCGCCGTTGCTGGCTGCTACAGGCAACTGCTCGCTACTACTGCTGCTACAGCTGGCTACTACTGCATCTTGCTGCTGCGGCTGCTACAACGTGCTGCTGCTGCTTCTCACTGCTGCAGCTGCTGCTCGCTGCCGCTGCTACTCACTGCTGCAACTACTGCTTGCTGTCATTGCTGCTGCTGCTGCTACTTGCTGCCGCTGCTGCTTACTGCTACGGGCTGCTGCTGCTACGGGCTGTCAGGCCGTCGGCGGTCACTGCCACTGCAGATGCTATCTACATGCACAGAGCGCTGTTTTTGGCTGTGCCATTGCGTCTACAGCATCATGCTCTGCCTAGGGTCCATGTCTCCTGCTTTGTGGCACTGTCTGGCATCATTGACCGTCGTAGGCACTGCCTGGGTTCGGGCAGCTATAGCTCTTTGCTCTTATTTTTCTAGCTGATTCTGACTGCACGACTGCATTCGCAGCGTTGGCATTATGGTATGGTCGAGTTTTCAGTCAAAACAAACGACGCCCGAGTTTTGGGATGTCGGGCGTTTGGCAGGGCTCACTGAGAAAACCCTGCCTGCCAGAAAATAGGTCTAGGACTATTTTCTGATTGGCTGGTTAGCTGAGTAACAAGTTCTACACTAGTGGGGGGGGCTAGAACTTGGAGGGGTCTCCTTTTTGTTGCTCTTTATTCATTCCTAATCAGTCACTTTCAGTATCCATCTGCTTTCTGGCGCTAACACTGGCGCGCGCATTTCTGAGTAACAAACCCAGAGCTTCCAGACTTAGTCTCTAGAGCAGCAGACTGAGGGGGCAGCAGAATTAAGCAACGAGCGTGGAAGCCCACACGCTGCATCAACAACGCTGCTGCCTGAACTTGTTGCCTAGTGTTTCCTTTTCAATCTGCCACTGCCTTCACTCCGTGCCGACCCCGGTTCACGTGTCCTTGCTTCTTTCCCTTCTATCACCACAGTTTCATCTTTGTGTCTTCAAATCTGCCTTGTTGCGGCTGCTTGTGGCTTGTTGCCGCCCTTGAGGTTGATCGTTGCTTGCTATCGTGTGTTTGTGCCCCTTATGGCGTCTGGCGTCTACTGTTGTTGTGTGTGTCATACACAGCTTATGGTGACCCCTCGGCTCATGTCCATTCACGTGCACATCCCTGAGATTGGCGACGGTGGCAGAAGGCTGGCAGCCGGCGGCGACAGGCGCCTAGAAGGCTTTCGAAGTTTTTAGATTTGTGCTGTGTCACAGTACGTAGAAGTGCAGCCTATCGGGACGTAGATCTCGTCGATGCGGCCGTTCTGGTTCAAACGGCTCGTCGTTCTGACATGTCTGCAGGGAATTATAGCCAGAACTATGTTTTCGCCACTGTTTTGTCCTGCTAGAAAATAGCGCCCTTGCGTGCCGCGTGTGTGTGCAGTAGGTCCGTGACACTATTTAGGTTGCTCAGACCTCAGTTGTCATTTCTCTCTGCACATTTCAACATTTGCAGCTTCTGACACTTGTGTTTGTGTCCCTCGCCAACCCCTTGATGTTCTCACCTACACATGTGTGTGCTAAGTGAGTGAGCTGGCTGGTTTGTACTGCCGCGCTAGCAACAGCATCGCTAGGAGCTGTCTTTCATGGTATCAGAGCAGCGAGCCAGTGCTCGAACAGCTGCATAGCAGAGACGCAGCAGCCGCAGAAGCCGTGAGCAACCGCAGCCGTTGCCTTGAGTAGCAGCAGCAGCAGTGCCCACGGTCTCGGAGGAAGGTCCTGGGAGGGCCCACCACCACTCCGAACGTTTTTTTTAATAATTCCGCGGTCGTTCCGCGGTCGTTCCGCGACAGCAGTAGCAACTCCGCGCAAAATCTGCGATGCTCCGCGGTGACAAAGCCTCCACGGCGGACGCGGCAATTGCGCGGTCGTATCGGAACGTGCGTCCGGTGCCACGGAGGGCACTCGGCGTTCCGAATTTGTCACTTCGCGGTGACGTTGTCCCTGCAAATCCGCGGTGTTCCACGGATCCGCGCACCTCCACCGCAGCACCTCCGCGGCCGTTCCGGAACACAACGGCGCTGCTCGCCGCTGCTCCGCGGTCGCGAGTCCTCGGCACACCCTCCGCATCCATAACACAATCACTCCGCGGTGGGTGCGGAACGTTTTGACCGCGGAACCCCAGCAGCTCGCGGCATCACGCCGTGTTCTACACCGGCGCGACCGCGGTGGTCGTGTGCGGCACCTTACCGCATTCCGCACTAACGCGATCGCGACGTGCCCACGGTAATCAGCGGTAATCCGCGGTAAAACCGCGGTAATCCGCGGTAATCCGCGGTAATCCGTGGTGAGCTTCCGCGGTGAGGTGTACCGCGGAAGGGATCCGCGGAGACGTTCCGCGGAGGAGTTCCGTGGAGGGGAGGTTCCGCGGAGGGGAGGTTCCGCCGAGACGTTCCGTGGAGGAGTTCCGCGGAAAAGAAAAGAAAAAAAAAAGGGGAGGGATCCGGTCGCCATGCCGAAGCCAACCTCCTCCAGCACGGCTGCCGACGCAGCTGCCGAGGGCAGCGCCGTCAGCGATCAACATCAGCCACCGCCATCATCACCACAGCTGCAGCAGCAGCAGCAGCAGCAGCAGCCACTACAGCAGCAGCAGCCAGTGCAGAAGTAGCAGCAACAGCAGTAGCGACAGCAGCAGCCGCCGCCACAACAGCAGCAGCCGCCGCTGCAGCAGCAGCAGCAGCGACCGCCGAGCCCACCAACGTTGGCACGCCAAGTACGTGCACTGGCTGACTTACAGGCGGAGAGCCGCAATACGTTGACGAAGCAGGTCGCCGAGCTGCAGGACCTGATCAGGGGCTTACTGCCCCAGCAGCAGCAGTTCCAGTAGCAGCAGCAGCACCCGTTCTCAGACCCAAGCAAAAACCATCTCGCTCACGACGATAATGCAGATGAGGTTGCGGAGACCCTCTCCGACTCTGGCGAGGAGGGTGAGGAGGAGATGCTGCGTGCACGCCTCATCCACCTGGAGGCACGCCGCAGAGCACGCGAGGCCAATGCCGCCCTCCAGGGTACGAGCTCCAGNCAGCAGCAGCAGCGACCGCCGAGCCCAACAACGTTGGCACGCCAAGTACGCGCACTGGCTGACTTACAGGCGGAGAGCCGCAATACGTTGACGAAGCAGGTCGCCGAGCTGCAGGACCTGATCAGGGGCTTACTGCCCCAGCAGCAGCAGTTCCAGTAGCAGCAGCAGCACCCGTTCTCAGACCCAAGCAAAAACCATCTCGCTCACGACGATAATGCAGATGAGGTTGCGGAGACCCTCTCCGACTCTGGCAAGGAGGGTGAGGAGGAGATGCTGCGTGCACGCCTCATCCACCTGGAGGCACGCCGCAGAGCACGCGAGGCCAATGCCGCCCTCCTGGGTACGAGCTCCAGCGCCGACGCCGGCTTGAGCTCATCTCGCCGACCTCTGAGTTTTGAGGAACTGGCTTTTAGGGCCCGCCTGGGCAAGAGGGTAGCCTCCTCCATGCCCGGTCCCGCAGTGACTCCACCAGTCGCTCTGCCGACGGTCAAGCCACCCAAGTGGTTTGAATCGGACCCGCCCGTCTTCCGAACTGGGAACGACTTCAAGTCCTGGGAGCCACGCTTTCAAATGTGGGCCATGAGCGAGGGAGTCCTCGCCTATTACCTCACCCCCTAGGCTGTCCCCAGTGGGTGTGCCCACTGGCACCCCCAGCCCCGCCCCGTCTATGGCTCGCTCCTCTACCCCTGACTCACCGCTCTCGCCCGTGTCTGAGTCTGCGTCCGAGTCTACCTCCGCGTCTGAGGCTCTATCGGAGCCTGCGCCTGCTTCCGCGTCCGAGGCTCAGACTGACCCTACGTCCGCATCCATGTCTGGCTCTGAGCCGTCCTTGCCTCCAGCCGCGGATGTGCCTGCGTCTGCCGTGGGCCCGCCCCCAGCTGTTGAGGCCACGCCAGCCTCGAGTGGCGCACCTGCCGTGGAGTCCACACCGGCGTGTGAGTCAACGGTGCCCACTGCTCCCACCCCGTCGGATCCCTACACACGGGCGCCCGGGGGACATCTCCGCCCTCGTCCCACGCGCAGCGTCGTCAGCGGTGACCCGGGCACGAAGGCCCTCGGCCTGAGTGCTCACAGCCTTACTGAAGTTCACCCTGGCTGTGTCACGGGCATGGCACTACTTGCTCATGAGCGCGGTCTTGCTCAAGACGCCGCTGAGTCCATGGTGACGGTCGACCCTCCCTCTGCGGCGTATGCCCTGGCTACACGCAGTGCGCCAGTGATGTCTCCCGATCCCACCAGCCTGCCAGAGGCCCTGTTAGCCCCTGACGCTGAGCAGTGGCGCGCTGCCTGCCAGGCTGAGCTCGATGCCATCCGAGAGCATGGCGTCTTTAAGCTGGTGGACTTGCCGAAGAACCGCAAGGCCATCAAGGCCAAGTGGGTTCTCCGCAAGAAACTAAAACCAGACGGCACTGTGGAACGCTAGAAAGCGCGCCTGACAGCAAAAGGCTTCTCTCAGGTCCTAGGCGTGGACTACACCGAGACCTTTGCTCCTGTTGGTCGAATGACGACCACGCTCACTTTGCTGAGCCAGGTGGCACAGCACGACTGGGAACTCCATCAGATGGATGTCAACAACGCGTTCCCGAATGGAGACCTTGAGGAGGAGATCTACATGGTCCAGCCACCCAGCTTTGAGGATGGTACCGGTCGCGTGTACCGGCTGCGAAAGGCCTTGTACGGCCTAAAACAGTTACCTCACTGCTGGAATCAGGAGATCACCAGCATGCTGAGACGAGCTGGGTACGTTCAGAGCGATGCTGACCCATCTATGTTCCTCGCACAGTCCCCAGCACCGTTTGCTGCCATCCTCGTCTATGTAGACGAACTTCTGATCGCCGAGCCCGACTTGGGAGCAGTGAACGCTGCCAAGGCCGTTCTCACCTCGGCCTACAAGATGAAAGATCTTGGTGAGACTTCTGTCTTTTTGGGGATGGAGATCGTGCGCGACCGTGTCCGACGCACAATCCGTGTCCATCAGGGACGCTACGCAGAGACTGTGGGGGAGCGCTTTGCCGACCTTCTTGCCACCGTTCGCACGGCTTCCACGCTCATGACCCCTGAGGGGCAAGCCGCCCTGAAGGTGGATGACCCAGCTGACCTGGGGGAGCCAGTCGATGTGACCCTGTACCTGCGAGTCATCGGTTCGCTTATGTACTTGGCCACCACGACACGGCCCGACATTGCCTTCACTGTCAACCTGCTCGCCCAGTTCTCGCAGGCTCCGCGCCAGCGAACATTGGAGGCCGCGGTCCGGTGTGTGCGCTACATCCTGTCCACCGCACGCATCGGCCTCAGCTTTCGCGAGCACGTGTCAGTTGTGCTCGATGGGTACACAGACTGTGACTGGGCGTGGATTCCAGACGGTAAGAGCCGCACCGGCTACATCTTTCTCATCGGAGGTACTGCAGTTTCCTGGCGAAGTGGAAAGCAGGGCTGCTGAGGCAGAGTATGTTGCCCGAGGCGCAGGTGAAGCGGAATGTGTCTGGCTCGTCCGTCTGTTGCGTGAACTGCGTCAGCCCATTCCCCCCGTGGTCCTCCAGTGTGACAACATGAGCGCGGAGGCCATCGCCAAGAACTCAGGTGTGTTCCGTGCACGCACAAAGCACATCAATGTCGAGCACCACTTCGTGCGTGATCTGGTTGATCGTGGTGAGATCCGAGTCATCCGCGTGAGCACTGGCAGGCAGTGCTCAGATTTCCTGACCAAGGCTCTGGGTCGTTCCAAGTTTCATGCGGCCACTCGTTCCGTTGGACTCTGCCCCATCCCTGCTGCAGGTTGATTCCTCATGTGCCACCCTGCATGTGTTGTGCCTGCTGCCTGCAGCGTCTGTGCGTTTCTTGCTCTGTACAGTGTTGGTGCCTGCATGTACATGGACGTGTTTCGCCCTCCGGTCATGGGGGAGTGTTGCTGTGTGTGTCATACACAGCTTACGGTGACCCCTCGGCTCATGTCCATTCACGTGCAGATCCCTGAGACTGGCGACGGTGGCAGAAGGCTGGGAGCCGGCGGCGACAGGCGCCCAGAAGGCTTCCGAAGTTTTTTTATTCGTGCTGTGTCACATTACATAGACGTGCAGCCTATCGGGACGTAGATCTCGTCGATGCGGCCGTTCTGGTTCAAACGGCTCGTCGTTCTGACATGTCTGCAGGGAATTATGGCCAAAACTGTGTTTTCGCCACTGTTTTGTCCTGCTAGAAAATAGCGCCCTTGCGCGCCGCGTGTGTGTGCACTAGGTCCGTGACACTATTTAGGTTGCTCAGACCTCAGTTGTCATTTCTCTCTGCACATTTCAACATTTGCAGCTTCTGACACTTGTGTTTGTGTCCCTAGCCAACCCCTTGTTGTTCTCACCTACACCTGTGTGCTCTAAGTGAGTGAGCTGGCTGGTTTGTACTGCCACGCTAGCAACAGCATCGCTAGGAGCTGTCTTTCATCTACGGGTCATGGGGAGGTGTTATTATGTCAGTCTTGGTGACCTTTGGACTTGACGCAACTCACATGTAGGCAGGCTACAGTGGTTAACGACTATATTGAGAATCTCGGCTTCATCTTGCACATTCCGATGTGCACACGTGAGTTTTCTCGATGGCCAGTTCATGATGGTGCTTTTCTCTGCAGCATCAAATCTTCTCTTTGTCAATTTAGTTCTGTTGGGCGTGTTTCTCTGCTACCATTGCCGAGTTCTGTCTAGTTACTGTTTGGGAGCTTTCAGCTATTTTCTTGGACTTTTCCCATAGACTAGTTGGTCGGGTTGCACGTACGCTGGCCGTACCAAGATTGGAGAAGATGTTCCCCTCCTCTGCTCATTGTTCCAACTAACTCTCATTCATTCAACCAGAACTTAGCCCTTTCTCAACCTAATGCCGTCTGTTGCATTGTGTCCGCCGATATGACCTACACTCTTACGCATTACGTCGGTGAAAGGGGTCCCTACATTCCTCGAACTTCTCCCATGTGTGCCAAGGACTACAGTAGAGTACTGCAACCTAACAATATTCTACGGTCGTCATTTATACCTTTTAGAGTTTTTCATCCGACGTTTGTATGCCCCTTCTTCACTTGTCTTAACAACCAGCCAGCAGTGCACGGCACAGTCCAGCACCTCTTTCCTAGGTTTTCAACAGTTGCTTACACATTCTGGCAGCAAGACCACGACAGCATTTGGATCCTCTGATGATTGACATTGACTCTTGTTGCAGAGCATTTCTGGCAGTGATCTGCGAGAAAAGGCTGTATGGCTGTTTCACACCCTGGAAGCGTAGCTTTCCTAGGACGTATCTCGAACCACACCCTCCAAATGGACCAATGGAAACCTTACCCATCTACCCCTGTTTGTTGTTTCATCCAAACAATTTGCATATCGCATCCACAGGGTCATTCACACGCAAGAGGAATTTTCCACCAGCTGCTGCTTAGAGGGTTGGGACGACGAGTCCGATTGAATCATAAAGGCAGCTCAAAAATGGGGTGGCCAGAATCGACCGATATTTGACGTAGCGACAAGCCTCAAGCCAATTCAACACTTGCGACCCCCCCCC
>SZWC01014760.1:13583-29552 GCA_023375785.1 Penium margaritaceum
GGGGGGGGGGGGGGGGGGGGGGCGATAGGGAGCAAGGAGGGAACGGGGGGGGTCCGCCCCTCTCCGCCGTCGGCCCCTCTGTCGGTCGACTAACGGAGCCAACGAGGCTGACGGGCCCCTCCGAGGGGCCCCTCGGAGCGGCTCAACGGAGCCCTCCGAGGGCCCCCTCGAGAAGAGGGGAGGGGGGCAAACGAGGCCGACGGGCCCCCTCAGAGGGCCCCTCCTCAGAGGAGGGCTGCGAGACCCTCCTTGCAGCGGCAGTAGTAGCTACAGCAGTAGGTGCAGCTGCTGCGGTTGCTGTTGCTACTGTTGCTTCTGCTGCTGCTGCTGCTTCTGCTGCTGTTGCTACTTCTACTGCTGGTGCTCTGCGTAGCAGCAGCTGCTACTGCTTGCTGCTATCGCCGCTGCTGTTGCTGCTACTTGCTACTACTGCCGTTTCTGCTTGCTGCTGTCGCCGTTGCTGCTGCTATTGCACGCTGCTGCTACTACCGTCGCTGCTGTACGCTGCTACTGCCGTCGCTGCTTTACGCTGCTACTACTGCCACCACAGCTATAGTGGCTGCTATTGTTTTTGCTATATGCTGCTGTTGCTGCCACCGCTGCTGCAACAACTAACGTGTTACTACATCTGCTATTGCTTTTGAGCAGCTACGCAGCCGCTATTGCTCCTTCTACGTCGCACCGCAGCTGTCGCGGATGCTTTGCCTACTGCTTCTATTGCTGTTCCCTTCGCAATTGGTTGTGCTGCTATTTGCGGCTCACCGTCCCTGTGGCGTTCACGTGCAGTCGTTTTGCGCTCCCTCACGCTGCTGACGGCGTGGCGCCATGTGGCGCGTTCTCCTTGCGTTCCGCTCACTGCTACTGCTTCTGCTGCTCACACGCCCCCCTGTGCTCTGATACCAAATTGGAAATATTTTAGGGCATATAGGCCCATGCAAAAATGAACATGAGCTCTATGTGTGAGTGTGATGCAAGACAGCAAGAATTTGGCTAAGTCTGGAACGTTGAGTATAAAGGAACAAGGAGTGTTTACAAATGAGCCCCTGACAAGCTTTTGTACGGGCGCCGGCAGCTAGTCGCTCAGGGCCTCATCACCCCTACTGAACTCAAAATGAGTCAACAGGGAGAACACACTGCATACACCATGAAAGCAACGAAGGTGGTCTCTTTGAGGCACCGGAATAGCTCTCCGAGTGCCCGGGTCTCGACTACCAAGAGAATATGAGCAATGCCAGAAAAATCTTGGAGTCAATGTTTAGGCATCACAGACGGCTTTCCGAACATTGGAAGCCCCACAACAGCCATCAAGTCTCCTCGTTGCACAGGTACAATGTACCGGGTGTGTGGGTCTCAACCCACCGAGAAAACTCTCCTAGCTACCGACGAGCCAACAGGGCTGCCAGAATGCATCAATCGTGTCGTGCCAGCGATGCCGTACGTGCGAGAGAAGTCCCAGGACACTTCGAAGGCCTGTCGTGTCGTCACGCTCTCATCCACCATATGCCCCCAATGTGGGTATATGGGTAGTCCATCAGCGTCGGTCGTGACGGGTGGAAGCCACACAAACCAACACGAGCCACGGCCGTGGCAGCTACGAGTGCACCCGGTGCTGATGGTGAGTGGCGGCTGCATTGGAGATCGTGACAACGCGACGGACTCCAAATCATCCAAGGACTTATCCAGCAGCTACGACATGACTGGTGTGACGTAGACGATGCGTCTGTACAGCCTGACTGGCTCGTCCGCCGTTGCTGGAGTTTTCTCGGTGGTCGAGACCCACGCAACCGGTAGCCTGTACCGGTGTGATGAGGAGACCTGCAACTTTGTGTGTACTTCCTGTTGTGGAAAGTACACGTTGACGTCTGGATACTGCACTCGTACATTTATGGGTGCTCTTAGTGCAGTTCAGAGTGCTTTGGAGTTTTCTCGGTGGACAGGCCATTTTGGCCGATTTCATTGTTTTGCTTGCTATTAGTGTCTAGATGATGCAAACCCACCTTGCGTGGGTCCGCTGCGTAGAGCTCATCGTTTTGCATGTTCTGGTGTAGACAACGGGTGATTCTGACACATGAGCAGTGAGTTACGACCAAAATTGTGGTTTTAGGCTAGTTTGAGCAGTTACGAAAAAACCGTCGCCCTAGTGACTCTAGGCGGCAAGCAACTATTTAGGCTGGTTGTTACTCAGTTGTTGTTTCTCTCTGCATGTGTTTATTAATGGAAGCACATTTGACACTGAGTCATGTCGTCTAACCAAACTCTTGCTGTGTTGTGTCCAACCTGTGTTGACGCGGCGAGGTGAGTGAGCGCTGACGCCCAGTCAGTGGCAAGCGTGCTAGGAAGCTTTCTAGAATCTTCTCATGGTATCAGAGAAAACGAGCCACAGCTTGTTGTGCTGTGCGGCAGAGACGCAGCAGCAGTGAGTGGCAGCAGCGGCAGCCACCCATAGCAACAGCAGCAGATCCTAGAGGGACCCACCACGACTATGTTGTAGCGGAGCGGTGGATGTAGTAGAGACAACGGCGGCAGCTGCAAGAAATAGCAGCCGTAGCAGCAATAAGGGGTAGGAAGCACGTACGGCGGTAGCGGCTATGAACAGCACCAACTACAGCAGTAGCACCGGGTGGCAGCAGCAGCCGTGTCTGGCTACCGGTGTGTACAAAAGAAAAGGGGAGGAGAAGCAGTTTGCACGAGAAGCAGCAGCTTGTGGCAGCGGCGGCTCCGAGCAGTGGTAGCACGCAGCAGCAGCAGCAAATTGCAGTAGCGGCAGCGGGCAGTAGCCGTAGTAGCAGCATCGACTACGATCAGCTGTAGCGGCAGCTATAGTAGGTGGTAGTAGCAAACAGTAGCAACAGCAGCGAGCAGTAGCAGTAGTAGGCGGCAGTGAGCAACAGCACCAGCAACAGCGGCAAGCAATTACAGTAGCAGCAGCATGCAATAGGAGCACTGGTAGCAGCAGCAGTAGCGGCGGCGCTGGCAGATAGCTGCAGCGTGCAGCCGCAGCTGCTCACGCGGGCTACACCAGTAGCAGCAGCCCGTGCAATAGTGGCAGCCGTAGCAGCACTAGCCACTATTGGCCCCGCAAAGCTGTACTATAGCTTCGCGTTGCAAGTAAGCAACGCGAGGCTGCTTGCTTGCAGCGAGCAAGCTCGTCAAGCAAGCTCGCTCGACGGGCTCGCCAAGCAAGCTCGCTCGACGGGCTCGCTCAAAGCGAGGGTCAACCCAGACCGGAAAAAAAAGGAGAGAAGGGGGGGGGGGCTCGACTGGGGCACCCCAAAAAACCCCAAAGGGGGCACCCGAGGAGGTGGCACCATCACAAACACAAAAAAAAACAACAAAAAAGGGAGAAGGAGGATAGGGGATTCTTTGAGTGGGGGCAGTTGAGTGAGGCCCGTAAAACGGGTACCACATTCGCGCCGAGCGTCGGTGAACAAAAAAAAGGTGAGTTGTGTTTTTGTTTTTGTTTTTTAATCATTTTACTTTTTAGTGTGGCTTGAGGCCACTACCGTCGGCTGACAAAGGGAACAACTATAGCAGCAGCCGCTGCGAGAGTCGCAACAGCAGTAGCAAAAACAAAGGTGGCTTGACACCACAGCCATCTGTTGATGCCGACATCCTNCACCCGAGGAGGTGGCACCATCACAAACACAAAAAAAAACAACAAAAAAGGGAGAAGGAGGATAGGGGATTCTTTGAGTGGGGGCAGTTGAGTGAGGCCCGTAAAACGGGTACCACATTCGCGCCGAGCGTCGGTGAACAAAAAAAAGGTGAGTTGTGTTTTTGTTTTTTTTTTAATTATTTCACTTTTTAGTGTGGCTTGAGGCCACTACCGCCGGCTGACGAAGAGAACAACTATAGCAGCAGCCACTGAGAGAGTCGCAACAGCAGTAGCAAAAACAAAGGTGGCTTGAGACCACAGCCATCTCTTGATGCCGACATCCTGTGCAGCATCAACGACACCGAAGGCGACTTGAGGTCACACGTTGCGATAGTTGCACCATCGTCACCGGGTGCAACATTGTAGCAACACACTACGGCTGAGGTTGTCGCCTTGACTGACAACATCACAGCCGGTCTGAGAGACGTTGCTCCATTTGTATCCCTCTACGCGGTATCTTGCATCACCAGGGTCAGGTGTGTGAGATTATTACCTACGCTCAGCTCTCGACATGAGCTGCGCAGCGTGGCCGTGGGTGTTGCCATCACCGTGGTCTGCGCCTGAGCCTCAGCCGTGATGGCAGCCGCCACAGGTACAGTGGTCGATGTAGTCATTGCACGAGTCCCACTTGTCCTCAGGGTTTTGGTGCAATTACTGTTGAGATAGGCAGTATGGCTGGAGCTAGTGCCGACAGCACACACCCCCCTGGATACGATCCTCTCCACCTCCTGCTTCAGTGGATACGTCATCGAGTGATGCCACAACGCTTCTGCGTGGTGATATGGCTGTCCTACACATGGAGGTTCGGAACCTCCAATGCATGGTCCAGTAGCTCCTTGACCACGTGACTTCCGAGCAAGCTGCCACCCCAGCGTAGGTGTCGCCTCCCACTTCATCCTCATCTTCCTCCCGATCCTGCATCCCATCCTCCAACAATGTTAGTATACCGGATCTCTCGTCTACATCCATCACCCTCCATTTCGTCTTGGAGGCTGTCGGCATCATACCGATAGACGGACCCTCAGCCCCTCATTGTACCGCTCGTTCTTTCACTCGTCGTGCACGGCAGCGAGCTGCTCGTCTTACACGGTGCGCACAGGCAGCACCATCAGACGCAGTTGTGGGAGGAGTCTCTGGTGATGAGACCCCCTTGTCTCCTGTCCACGGATAGGTCTGCCGAGTCCCCACAACTCCTGCCAATGTGTCAGTCATGGAGGGGATGGTTTGTCCGCAGACGACCGCGGTGGAGCTTGGCATTGGTGAGGCGATTGCTCTATAGCGTAGGATGATTGAGGCGGATGTTACTACATAGCAGAATCAGCTAGCAGAGAGTTCGGTGGGGGGAGATGTTTGCCCTAATGGAGACTCTTCATCGGAGGATGATTGGTCCAACACTGAATCTGAGTCGGGGATGGAGATGATGTTTGTTGATGCCCTGGCGGATGACATGACGATGACCGATGCAGGAGCTGCGCCTGACGGTGTGCGCGCTCCTGCGTTAGCTGGTGTGGAGACCGATGCCATGGTGCCAGGAGCAGCAGTAAGATCAGGCGATAGAGATGCTGATTCTCAGCCCCCAGCAGACGCCCAGGTGGTTCAGACAGATAGTGCTGGGCAGTAGGAGCAGGTGATGCACCACCAGGACAAGGCAGACTTCCTCTATGAGGATCAGTCGTCCGTCGTGGAGTGGTAGGATGCAGGGTTGTAGGCAGACGTAGAGGCCTAGTGCACTGCCATTCTTGCAATAGTCATGAAAGGATCATGAGATAGCCCCTCAATGAGAGCAGACGTCCGCGTGTGCGACATGGAGGATGCAGAGCGAGCTGCAGACATCCGACACCTTGCTGCCCTGACAGGTGTCACTGACACCACGGCGGTTCCAGCCGAGGACACAGCTACCCTCTTCCGAGCCACAGTTCCTGTACCCGGGCGCCTATGCTCCACGGGCGACGAGCAGGAGGCAGTGGTGGCTCAAGCGGAGGCGCACGTGCAGAGTCTCATGGTTGAGCTCCGGGAGGCCAGCAGCCGCTAATGCACGGTGGATGTTCCAGCACGATGGGCTGTCGAGGAGTGTGTGGAGGATGTACACAAGCGTCTCGAGGAAGCTGAGTGGCCTCTACAGGATGCACGTGTAGGACAAGCGGACCTCTAGTAGCAGGTGGATGATGGGCTACGCACCAGGGGTCACGAGGAGCACCATGGCACTGAGCGCACTTTCGATGACCACGACGTCACCGCGAATGCAGCTGTTCCTACACATGCCGACGGCTGCCTAGTAGCTGCCGGCCGAGCGACAGGTGTGTCACGAGCAGCAGGTGCCTTCGGAGCAGCCGTTCCTACAGTCCCAGATAACTGACGTGGCTACTCATTGTGGCCCGGTGGCCCGCTCTACCAGCACTTCGTGGCCCGTTGGCACTTGAGTCGAGGAATGACACACAGGACGTTGACTTGTGCGACGAGCAGGCGCACCTCCACTCTTTCCTATGTGAGACCGCGAGACTGCAGGAGGCTCTAGCTCGTGCCGACATACACACGATCGAGGTTCACCGTCAGGTTTGTTCCCCGACTAACCGCCTACATGCCGCAGATGTAGCCAGCCGGTCCGCTGCCACGTCAGAGCTCGTAGAGCTCCACATGCGCCTCGACGATGCGGAGGCCGCGAGGTGATATGCACCCGAGCAGTTGGAGGCCATGCAGCAGGCGATTGTCTTGGAGGAGGCCCTCAGCGCTACACCAGTCACATCATCAGATGACGACAACAGTGACGATAGCAAGGACGATACCAGCGACGACGACGCTCTGTGGTGAGGCTCTGTGGGAATACATCTCACCAACATTGTCGTCACCCTTGCTATTGCAGTGTAGGGGTATGTGGCCATGGGGGAGCCGTGCTCCCTTCTCAGGGATTTTGTTAAGACCAGCCATCTGCTTTGCCTGTGCTGTCAGCCTCTGCAGTCGAGGGGGGGTGTTGGTGTGTGGACTTTGGCCTGACACTCTTTTTGAGGACAGCGAGGTTACTTGGGGTGCGACACGATGCTAGGATTGAGGTTATGCTGGTCGAGACCCGCGCACCTGGTGAGTTCTACCAGTGTGACGTGGAGATCCATTGCCTACATGTGCTATGTATGATCCATGCATGATGCGGTCGAAACCTGGACACCCCGAGATGTTTTCTGGGGTCACGAGGAGACCTTGTTTCTCTATCTCTCTTCCATGATGTTTGACATGTAGGTGTGTGATTGATTTCTCGCATGGTCCAGACCCAAGAACTTGGTGTAATGCACCATTGTCACGAGGAGACACTATGATGTAGTATGCTTGATCGGTGCTCGCCATGATTGGTTTCCTGAGCCATCCTGTCCTGCCCTTGCTCAGTCATTGTGGTGTTGACGGATGTGCCAGCCAGGGGGAGTGTTGGTGTGTGTGGCTTCCACCCGTCACGAGCCACGGCCGTGGCAGCTATGGGTGCACCCAGAGCTGATGGTGAGCGGCGGCCGCATTGGAGATCGTGACGACCCGATGGGACTCCGGATCGTCCAAGGATTTATCTAGCAGCTACGACATGACTGGTGTGACTCAGACGATGCATCTCTACAGCCTGACTGGCTGGTCTGCCGTTGTTGGAGTTTTCTCGATGGTCGAGACCCACGCACCCGGTAGCTTGTACCGGTGCGATGAGGAGACCTGCAACTTTGTGTGTGATTCCTGTTGTGGAAAGCACACGCTGACGTCTCGGTATGCACTCGTACATTTATGGGTGCTCATAGTGCAGTTCAGAGTGCTCTAGAGTTTTCACAGTGGACAAGCCATTTTGGCCGATTTCATTGTTTTGCTTGCTATTAGTGTCTCGATGATGCAAACCCACGGATCCACTTGCCTGGATCCATTGCTTAGAGCTCATGGTTCTACACGCTCTGGTGCAGACAACGGGTGATTCTGACACCTGAGTAGTGAGTTACGGCCAAAACTGTGTTTTAGGCCAGTTTGAGCAGGTACAAAAATACCGCTGCCCCTAGCAACTGTAGGCGGCCAGCAACTACCCTACTGCGCTTGGATTTCGATGACTGAGATGAGCCATTACTTTTTTGACGAAAAAAATCACTTTTGAATTAATTGGGTATATCCTATTTTTCGAAGTAAAACAGGGTAGGCATACTTTGATTTCGACGAGTCATTCCGGTCATTTTTGGATTTCGTCGAAAATGGTTTTTAGTCAAAATTCAAGTGTCACTAGTCTAATTATGAGAGTCACTCGTTGAATTCAAAGTGTGTGGATCACTTTTTGGTTCCCAGGTTCAGCTATGGTTTGGATAAACTCCTGACAGCAGTCTCACGGTTCTGCATCATCGTGACACCGAGGCTTTCTTGCCGCGGCTGACCATCTTTCAACAGCTCTGCTGTCCCGCAGATTCTCTGCCCTGTGAGCTTCTTCTTCCTCCTCTAACCAGCAGCAGCACCACCAGCCGCTTCTGCAGCCTCACTTGCAACCTTGGCTGCACGACTGAACACTAGAACCGCCCCCACCTCCCCAAAGGGGGCTCGTGATCGCTCACGCCTCGACGAACTCATTGACCACCACGAGGAGGAGGCGGACATTGCGGCGTGGGCACGTCTTTGCCGCTGTTGTGATAGCCCTGGGTACCACCCCAGTGAAGACTATGACCCTACAGAAGACGAGGCGCATGAAGATGCTACAGTGTACGCGGCCTACTGCCAGTCGGCCTCGGATGACTCACCGACCGTTCAAAACGCACCAACTACAGGGCCGCCATGTGAACTACGTCACCTCTCATCTCCGGTAAGATCTCCCATTTCCCATAGAACACGTCGGCAAAGCCAGCGCGCTACTCAAGGTGCAGTAGTTCTAGTTGCAGCGGCAGCCCCAACAGAGCAAGCTGAGGCGGCCACAAGCCGTGCAGCATCCCCCGCCGCGTCTCAGGCTGTTACTGCATCACTTGGACCTGATATTCTGATTGCTCTCGAAGCAACGCTTGTTTCCTGTGCTGCTGGCACATCCACTTTTGCTGCTACAACGCGTGCTGCACCTACGCCTGCGAGCACTGCTGCTGGAAGAGCAGTTGAGGCCTATGCAGTAGCAGCCTCTGACCAAGGTCCCCTTGCGGCTGCCGCAGTCAACAGAGCCTCACAAGTAGCAGCAGTAGCTAGCGCAGTCACAGCAGCAGCAGCCTCAGTAGCCACTGCTCTCTCCAGCGCTGTCACCTCCATTCAGGTCTCCACTTCCCACATGTCTGGTGCTTCAACATCCTGATTGTTTGGTCCTTAGATCCGTGTTGCGATCACAGCAGCAGCTGCCTTCTCCACCCTCACAGGAGCTGCACTTAATGGGGTTGCGTATCTCATCGACACCACCTCTTCCTCAGTGGCAGTTCTTGCTACATCTGCGGCATCTGCATTGCCACCATTGCTTGCCCTACATCATTAACATTGGTGAGCTTCCTGCCCCCTGCTGCTTGGGCGCCGCTTTTTCTCCCTTCCTTTTTCTCCTTTTGTGGTCCTGCTCTTTTGTTCACACTGTCTTGCAGCTCCACTCAGCCAGGCTTCATTCTTCCTTATCTCCCACACCCACTAAGGCAAGGAAAATGCTGCCAAAGTTTTCTTGAGTGATTCTCACTCATCATGCCTGTTGACGATGACCAGTTTGCAACACTACAGGAAGAACTGCGCAAAGAGCGTGCTTTTCTTCAAGCAGTCCTCACAGCACAGGGTGTTGCAGAAGAAAAGTTGCGCACGGAACAGGGCGATCAGGATACTTTTGTCGACCACATTGCTGATCTCATGCTTAACTGCTTGCAACCTATACTGCGCACTACACCTGCTGCGTCAGCCGCTGCTGACATTGCTGCCGCATTCTCCACCTCCTCTGCTTCCGCTTCCAACACCTCTGGCTCTCTGTCCTCCAACTCTCTTGTTGCTGCGGTAACAACTGGAGCCACCGCAGCCAAAGCTATTGCATAGCCCGCCCAACGCAAACCTGACTTTGACTCAGTGCCACCGCACTTCACTCCTAACCTCTCTTTTGCTTCATGGGAAGTTTGCTTCAGCGCTTGGGCACAAAGTGAGCAGCTCTAGGAGTACTATCATGCACCCAACCCTGATGCTAGTCCTCCCTTTGTACCCACTGACTCTGAGCCTGCGCGGGCTGTGCGTGCTCTCATTCACACTGGACCCGATGATCTCACTGATGAGATAGGATCCTATAATGCTTACACTGATCGCTACACCCCTGCCAAACCCGTTGGTGCCTATGCTCTCATCAAGCGCCACACAACTGTCACTGGGCATGCCGCACAAAGTGTCCTCACTATATAGTTAAACACGCTCTCCATGCGTGCAGACAAGACTGCGGATGCCTACTGGGTCTACGGCCTTTGTCTCCTAAAGGATATTGGCAAGGCGGCCCCTGGCCAACTACCTGTTGTTCTCTCCATCATCAACGACCTCATTCTTGAACTCTATGACATCTTCAGGGAGGTGAAGGCCTCTGAGCTTGAGAGACTTGCAGCTGAGCCAGTGCCTGCTGACTCTCCGCCAAGCATTGGGGCCCTTTCGGAGTTCACCTCCTGATGCCTCACTAACTGGTGGAGCGCCCTTCAAAACAAATGGATTCACGTGTTGCACTTGCAGCAGCCACCACTCCACTGCCCTCCACATCATCCTCCTCTACCTCCTCCTCTTCTCCCTTCACCTCGGCCACAACTCTTCTCAACCGAAGTGGAGGGAGCGAGGGTCGTGGTCGTGGTCGGGGCAAGGGCAGCGGTGGCTCGGGCACTGGTGGACAAGGCGGTCGTGGTAAGGGCAAAGGTACTAACAACACCTCCTCTTCACCTTCCACCTCCAGCATTGTCACATGCTGGAACTGCAGCTTCGTCGGCCATTCTGCACCCAAGTGTCCATCACCACCGGACAACGACCGTCTTGCCTTTGCCATGCATGCACACTAGGCGCGCTCCTCTGGTGGTTCTAGGGGCACCTCTCGCACGGCCTCATTCGTCCCTTCCTCTGCTCCCTCTGGCAGAGGGGCACCAATCGCCACTGACGCTACCGTGTACAATACCGCTACTTCTCTAACCCTTCTCTCGTATCCCTAGGATTTGCCCCCGGGGTATGGTGGGCCCATCTTCTACGGCCCGCCATCTGGCGCCTACTCTCCACCCAGCTGAGCGTCTCCATCTTATCGTCCATCCTCTGGGGTGGTCATCACGTCGGATCCTCCTGATGACGAGCGTCAGTTGGATGCAACACTGTCTCACGCCGTTCATCAGCGCGACCTTTCTGATCAGGGAGGTGAGAGTGAAGGCTCTTGGTCTGAGCCTCTTCCGTGTGTTGCTGATGGGGCGTTACGTGGTTGTTCTTCCGGTCATGTTCTTGGTTGTCCACCCTTGGATGTCTCGTGGATTGAAGAGTAGCAATTAGTGCGTTTGCCTCGTTGCCTTGCCGCCTGTGGTCAGCGCTTCTCTCGTCACGCAGCTCTTGCCGCAGTGGGTCGAGACCATTCCACTGTTTGTGTGTCGGGTGGCTTTTGGATCCTTGATATAGGCGCCACCCACCACATGACCTCGTCGCGCATGTCCTTTGTCTCCCTTGGGCCTGTTGGCTCTGTCCACTTTGTCTGCATTGGCTCCAGAAAATTGCTCCCAGTCCAAGGAGTTGGTGTTGTAAACTTCGTTGGCCCAATGGGGGAACTATTCTTGCGGGATGTCCTGTACGTTCCACCACTCGAGCTGAGTTTGCTCTCTGTTACAACACTCAATGACCAGGGCATGGACTTCTCGTCCAGTAGCGGCATTGCCTCTGTCTCTCACTGCACGTCAAGGCACATGCTGTGACCGTCTGTTCCGCGTCCGCACATTTGCACTGTCTTCCGCCACCGCTGTCCATGTGCATGTCGCGCACTCTCTCTCACCCGCTCATGCACAACTGCTGCACCACCGCCTGTGCCACATCCATACCGTAGCCATCAATAGCCTGCTTTGTGTTCTCCCCGCCGATGGCCTTGATGTTGCCACGTTCCCGGCTCCCTGTCCCCCTGACTGTCTTGACTGTACTTAGGGCAAAATGCATCGGTCACCATTCAGCACTTCAGAGTCTCGCATGTCTCACCCTCTTGACTTGTTGCATGCTGATGTCATGGGTCCACTCTCTTATGATTCTCTTGAAGGTGTCGGGCGCTACGTACTTTGTCTCACAAATGACTTTTCTCGCATGTGTTGGGTCTTTGCCCTCAAACAAAAAAGTGACGTTTGCTCCACCCTTGAGTCCTGGCTCCCTCAGGCTGAAGTCGTATGTGGTGGTTGTCTTTGTGTCTTTTGTTGTGACTGTGGCGGTGAATTCATTGATCCCACCTCTTGTTTTCTATCCTCTCACGGTGTGACTGTCGTAACCACCGCTCCCTACACACCCCAACAAAATGGTGTGTCTGAGCAATGGAAACGGACACTTGCTGATGGTGTTCGTACTCTCCTCAGTGCCTCTGACCTTCCACCCCTGTTCTCTTTTGAAGCCATTTCGTACATGACGTGGGTCTGGAACTGTGCTCCGCACGGTCCCCTCCCACGCCATGTCACCCCATTCAAACTCTGGTTCATTTGTCATGTAGACCTCCACCTCGCTTGCGTCTGGGACTGTGTCGGTGCCGTTTGGCTTCTCGAGGACCTTCGTGACGGCAAACTTAGTCCTCGTGCTTGCTTGTGCACCTTTCTCGATGTCTTCGACATGTCCAAAGCATGGCGCTTCTGAGACCCCAATCGTGTCCGCGTTGTTGAGTCTCGTGACGCCCTCTCCTTCGAGGACGTCTTTCCTCACGACCTGTCCCATGTCGCTCCACCCTATTCCTTGTCCTCGCTCCATTGGCTTGGGAGGGGTGGTTATCTTCCAGCCTCCATTCTCGCCGACGCTCCTCCCGTTTCCCCGGCCTCTTCCTCTTTAGACCCATCCGATGTGTCCTTCTCCAACATTCCACTCAGCACTCCGCCTGCATCCTCATCCGACCCTTCCACAATGTCTTCCCCTTCGCCATCCTCTCACTTTGTGTCTATGCCTCTCACAAATTCACTACTGTCTGCTGATACCGTGGCACAATCACCTCCCGGCACTGTGGCTGAGTCGCCTCCACAGCCCGTTGTTCTCCCGTCACCTTTGGTCTCTGGTGAAACTGTCACTCCGCCTGTCACAGATGCGCCCCCAGCCGTATCTGAGCCTTACACTCGTGGGGGGCGGCTACGTCCACTTCCAAAGCACTCAGTCACACAGTCCGCTCAGCCCCCTTAGCGTCGCACTCGCTCTAGTGTTCCTCCCATAGCAACTGGCTCCACCGCCAGACCAACTGGCCTTGATGCACTGGGTCTCACGGTGGGCGTGGTCCATCCCAACTCTGCAATGGGCTATGCACTGGTCGCCCATGAGTTCCACAGTGCTTTGGATGCTTCAGTCGCCAGCTATGCTGCCGCATGCTTTGTGGCCAGCGGACTTCCCTCACTTCCCATTGAGTCCACTATAGTGCGCCAGGTAAGGGAGGCAGCTAATGTAGATCTCTGGGAAAAGGCCATGCAGGAGGAGCTCACAACCCTGAATGAGCATGAGGTCTTCGAGCTAGTTGACCTCCCCCCTGGCCACAAGGTCGTCTGAGTTCGCTGGGTGCGTCAACGTAAGTTGAAGCCTGACGGTACTGTCGACAGGTACAAGGCACGCCTCACCGCCAAGAGATTCTCCTAGATCCCTGGTATCGATTTTGACGAGGCGTTTGTACCTGTTGGATGTTACTCCACAGCTCGAGCTCTCTTGAGCGTGGTCGTCCAGCATGACTGGGAGTTGGAACAAATGGACGTCAACAATGCATTCTTGCATGGACGTCGTGACAAGGAGATCTACATGGTGCAGTCTCCAGGCTTCACGAATGGCACGAACAAGGTCTGGCGGCTACGTAAAACCTTCTACGGGCTCAAGCATTCCCCTCGCTGCTGGAACCTGGAGATCTTGGCCACCCTTGAGAAGGGTGGCTACCGTCAGGGCACAGTTGACCCTGCGCTCTTTCTGAGTGCACCATCGCAGCCCTTGGTTGCAGTCTTGGTCTACGTGGATGACCTTCTTATTGCGTCACCTAGTCCCTTTGCAGTTCAGTCTATGAAAGATTTTTTGCAGTCCACTTGTAAAATGAAGAACTTGGGTCCTGGTTGGGTGTTCCTTGGCATGGAGCTTGAGCGCGACCGTCAGCGCCGGACACTGCACGTCCATCAGGCTGCCTGCATTTGCAGCCTGGGGGAGCGTTTTTCCTCCATGCTCACTGACACCCCTACTACATCAACACCCATGACACCAGCTAGACAACGTCTCCTGAAGTCACTCGACGTGGCTCAGTTGGGGGAGACTGTCAAGGTCACCGATTACCTCACTGTGATTGGGTCTCTCATGTACCTTGCCATCACCACTAGAGCGGACATGGCCTTCGCAGTCAACTTCCTTGCTCAGTTTTCCCAGCAACCTCGACAGAACCACCCCGAGGCTGCACTGCGCGTCGTTCGATATGCACTGTCTACTGCGCGTGTGGGACTGTGCTACAGATCACAACCCTCTGTGGTGATTGATGGCTACACTGACAGTGACTAGGCCCAAGATGTAGATGCTCGGTAGTCACATCGGCTACATCTTTCTCATGGGTGGAACCGCTATCTCGTGGAAAAGCGATAAGCAGGATTGTGTTGCCCATAGCTCATGTGAGGCTGAGTACGTTGCCCTTGGTGTAGGTACGTGTGAGAGTATCTGGCTTTCTTGCTTGCTTCAGCAGTTATGCGTGCCCATCCGCTGCATCACTTTGTGCTGCGACAATCAGAGCACCAAGGCAGTTGCTGAGCATGATGGTATGCATCATTCACACACAAAACACATCAACATTGAGCATCACTTTGTATGTGAGCGCATTGCCGCGGGTCCAGGTTGTCTGGGTCGACACACGTTAGTAGCATGCAGAATTTCTCACCAAAGCTCTGAGCAATGGGACGTCCAAGGCAGCTGTCCATGCAATTGGTTTGTTGCGTGCACGCCATGCTCCTGGCTGAGTTGACATCCTTTGTCTGTCCCTCGTACTGTGCTCCTTTGTGTGGTGTATGGGCTGTTCAACCGTGGGTCATGGGGGAGTGTTAGTTTGTTTTCCAAACACGCAAGTGACCTCTTGACTCCTTTAACTCACACACACACCATTCGTGCAAGTGACTGAGCATAACTGAAGCTATGGAGCCGTGTATCACTGGCGTCTCTGCCGGGTGCAAGATCGGTGGGCTTGACCATGCTCAGCTCTGTTGGAGCTGATATCGTGCTGCTCCAAACATTTGGTGATGAGCCATATGATGGCTAAGACATGGGATATACACCGAGATATGCATGCACCACATACGCTCGTGGTCGATGTGGTCTTAGGTTTCTTGTACCTCGCATGTTGTGCTTGCTGTCTCGTTGTTGCCCGAGTTGCTGATCCTACGGGGCCACACGCTCAGTCGCTCTGAGGTGTGAGAAACCACGGCAGCCTTTTGGCCGACCGGATTGGTTCGACCCCAGGGTGGCGACTGGGCCCCACTTCGAACTCTTTGAGTGGGTGGCCCAGTCAACCATGGCTAAGAGGTCGCAGTTTCCTTACTCTCGTCACTCTCGCTCTTGCTACTCAACTAAGCATGCTTTTCACCAACCTCTTGCTCCACCATGGCTATGACTGCTGTGTGAGTTGAGCTTGCGTAATAGTGAGTGCATGTCGGCATTCTGCCGCCGCCTACAAGAAGGAGAACCACATGCTCGGCTTCACGGCGACACATTCACTCCACCGAGCAGCACCCCGTTGGCTTCAGCGTCCATCTTGTCAGTTGTCTGTACAAGCATGTACACTGGCCGAGAGGTCACAATATGAGTCAGTGCGGTATTACATAGATGAAACAACAACAGCCTTCCTACATGCTCATCCTATCCACGCACATGATCGCCTAGTGAGTGGACTATATCAACACCAAGATAGCAGGCATATACTTAGACATCATGGGGTTGATATGACATAAATACTGATGATCCCTTCATCGTCTGAAAGTGCGGCATCAGCACGAGTCGTCCCAAAAAAGCAAGACACGTTTAGTAAGTAACATGTGTTGTAGGAGAATTGATGTATGTGTGTGTATGCATGTGTATGTGTGTGTGTGTGTGTGTGGGTGTGTGTGTGTGTGTGTGTGTGTGTGTGTGTGTGTGTGTGTGTGTGTGTGTGAGAGTGTGTGTGTGTGTGTGTGTGTATGTGTGTGTGTGTGTGTGTGTGTGTGTGTGTG
>SZWC01014761.1:0-12755 GCA_023375785.1 Penium margaritaceum
AGTCATCGACCGGTCCCAGCGGTAGTGGCTCGGTCTGCCACAACTGTGGCCAGCCTGGGCACGGGTGGTACACGTGCCCTCTCCCGACGGACGAGGCCCGCGTCATCGCCACCATGCGACGCCAGCGCGAGCGCCGCCTCGCCTCTGCCGCCGTCGCTACTGCTGGTCCTACCACTCCGACCTCGTCCAGCACCGCTCCCACTCCGAAGACTCCGCCCGTCCTGCAGCCACCCGCGTCGCAACAATACTACCCGCAGCAGTGCTACCCTCAGCCGTCGGCACCTCCGCTGCCCTCGTCGGCTCAGTCACCCTACTACCCGGGCTCCGGCACCGTCACTCCGCATTCAGTCTACACTCCTGGGCCGTCATCCCGAGAGCGTCAGCTGGAGCAGTTCATCGCGCTCCAGCTTGGCCTCCCTCGCCCTCCTCCCCAGGGAAGTGCGAGTTGCGTCACCTCCTGCCCTCCCGCCCATCCCTACATGACTGAGACTGAGCTGCGGTCGTGTCAAGTCTCCTTGTTTGTCTTGTCGTCTCCCGTGATCTCATCCACCCCACTCCTTGACGACGTTGCATGGCTTGACGACTGGCAGTCTCGTTTCGGGCCTCCGTCCATCGTGTCCGCGTCCCTCGCGTGTTGCCATGTGACCGTGACTGATCTGGCGACCCCTATCTAGGACCCTCCTGAGACCTGGATCATCAACTCCGGGGCCACGCATCACATGACGGCCTCTCGCGAGGCCTTCAGTATGCTCGGTCTCGTCGGCGATGTCTTCGGTGTTCGGACGGACTCCGGACAGGTGTTGCCGGTCCGTGGGGTAGGCGTTGTTCGTTTCCGTGGTCCGGCCGGTGACGTCTTTTTGACCGATGTTCTCTTCGTCCCTGGTCTTGAGCTTAGCCTCCTGTCCGTGACTGCCCTTGACCGCATGAGCATGGACGTTGTGCACTCACGTGGTGTCGGCACTGTGTCGTTCTGCCCGTCGGGTCTTGTCGTACTGCACGCCACCGCCTGTGGCAACTTGTGGCACATTCCCCGCCTCGCTTCTTCCCCTCCCGTCTCCTCCCCGTCGGCTGCGACCGGTCAAGTGTTCATCACCAGCACGCTTTCTCCTCAGCACACCCGCCTCTTGCACCGCCGCCTTTGTCACGTCCACTCTGCCGCAGTAGAGAGCATGCTCCGTACCCAACCGGCCAAGGGCCTTGATCCGGAGACCTTCCCTCTCCCATGCCCCACTGAGTGCATTGAGTGCGCTCAGGGGAAGATGCACCAGTCCACGTACCCCCTCTCTTCCTCACGGGCGTCCGCCCCCCTTGACCTTGTCCACTCGGACGTCATGGGCCCTCTCCCCACCGAGTCCGTCGGCGAGCATGGCCGCTATGTCCTCACTCTGACGGACGACTACTCCCGCTACCACTGGGTCTTCTGCCTTCGGCAGAAGAGCGATGTCGCCCGAACCATTCAGGACTGGCTTGTCCTCGCGGAGCGCAAGTGTGGCCACCCCCTACGTTGCTTTCGCTCCGATTGCGGTGGCGAGTACCTGGGTGAGGTCACGACCTTTCTCGCCTCCCGCGGTATCCGCCATGAGACGTCTGCGCCCTACACACCCGCCCAGAACGGCGTCTCCGAGCGGTGGAACCGCACCATGGCCGACGCCGTCCGCACCATGCGAGTTGAGTCAGGTCTCTCCGATGGCTTCTACTTTGAGGCCATGGCCTACATGACCTGGGTCTGGAACAGGGTTCCCCACGGTCCCCTTCCCTGCCAGTCCACGCCCTATCAGCACTGGTGCGGTCGGCATGCTGACCTCCGCCCGGCTCGCGTCTGGGGTTGCGTAGCAGTTGTGTGGCTGCCCGCTCCACAGCAGGGTGGCAAGCTTGCCCCCCGCGGACGCCCCTGCACCTTTCTCGGTATGTCTCGTCAGTCCAAGGCCTGGCGCTTCTGGGACCCATCCCGACACTACATTGTCGAGTCCCGCGATGCCCTCTTTTTCGAGGACCTGTTTCCCCGCGACCTCATCCGCTCCGGCTCGTCCGTGTCCCTCCTGTCGCGTGGGGGAGTGGTGAGTCCGTCCTCCATCCTGTCGCTTCCGGGTGACACATCACCCCGTCCCTCTGAGCCGGTAGCCCCGGTCGCCGCCGCTGGCCCATCCGGGCCGGCAGCCCCAGTCGCGTCCGCTGGCCCCTCCGGGCCGGCAGCCCCATTCGCGTCCGCTGGCCCATCCGGGCCGGCAGCCCCAGTCACGTCCGCTGGTCCCTCCGGGCCGGCAGCCCCAGTCGCGTCCGCTAGCCCATCCGGGCCGGTAGCCCCAGTCGCGTCCGCTGGTCCCTCCGGACCGGCAGGCCCAGTCGCGTCTGCCGGCTCCTCCGGGCCGGCAACCCCAGTCGCATCTACTGGCCCCTCTGGGCCGGCAGCCCCAGTCACGTCTGCTGGTCCCTCCGGGCCGGCAGCCCCAGCCGCGTCCGCTGGTCCCTCTGGGCCGGTAGTCCCAGCCGCTTCCGATGGCCTCCCCCGGGCCGACGTCTCCAGCCGCGTCCGCTGGCCCCTCCGGGCCAGCAGCCCCAGACGCGTCCACAGGCCCCTCTGGGCCGGCAGCCCCAGCTACGCCCGTTGGCTCTCCTGGCCTAGCAGCGCTTGTTGCATCTACTGGTTCCTCCGGACCAGCAGCACCGTCCGCCTCCGTCGGCCCGTCGGACTCAGCACCATCTTCTGCCCGACCGCGCTACACACGTGGCCCAGGCGGCAGCCTCCGACCTCGGCCAACTGTGAGCGCGCAGACTGTCGCTCCCCGTTCCGTGGCGCCTCGACCCCCTGTGGCTCAACGTGTCTCCTCCACTCCCACGGTCGTGAGTGGGGACCCTGGCACAAAGGCTCTCGGCCTGACCACTTCTGCCATTATCGCAGACCTTCACCCGGGCTCTGCATTGGGGTACGCCATGCCTCTTCACGAGCATCGGCATGCTGTCGTGGCCGCACTCGCACGCATCCCACCTGGGGCTCGTGATGCACATGCCCTCTCAGTCCAGTCCACAGCGCGCCCAGAGGACCCTTCCACCCTACGCGAGGCTGGAGCCTCCCCTGAGGCCGCACATTGGGATGCTGCCTGTGCCGAGGAGCTCGCCGCTATCCGACAGCACCACGTGTATGAGCTCGTCGACCTCCCTCCAGGTCGGAAGGCCATCGGTGCCAAGTGGGTCTTTCGGCGTAAGTGGAAGCCTGACGGATCCTTGGACAAGTACAAGGCCCGTCTCACAGCAAAGGGGTTTGCTCAGGTCCCTGGGATCGACTACGACCAGATCTTCGCCCCAGTTGGCCGGTTCTCCACTAGCCGGGCATTGTTCAGCCTGGTTGCCCAGCACGGGTGGGAGCTGCATCAGATGGACGTGAGCAACGCATTCCTCCATGGCTTACTGGAGGGTGAGGAGCTTTACATGACGCAGCCCCCAGGCTTCGACGATGGCACTGGGAGAGTTTGGCGGCTGCGGAAGGCCCTCTATGGTCTCAAGCAGTCACCTCGGTGCTGGAACCAGGAGAATAGTAGTACGCTTCTCCGTGGCGGCCTCTAGCGCAGCACCGCTGACCATGCACTGTTCATCAGCCCGCGAGGTCAGACCTTTGCCGCGGTTCTGGTCTACGTCAACGATCTCCTCATTGCGTCACCAGACGCGACAGCCATCGAGCACGACAAGGACCTACTGCACGCTGCCTACCAGATGAAGGATCTCGGTTCCGCCCGAGTCTTCCTGGGCATGGAGCTCGAGCATGATCGCTCTCAGGGCGTCCTGCATGTCCACCAGGCTGCCTATGTGCAGACCCTGTCAGTCCGCTTCGCCGAGGACTTGCCCCTCGTGCCCAGCGCTTCCTCACCCATGTCACCCAATGGCCAGGTGAAGTTGAAGAGTCATGACCGAGCTGTTGTGGGGGAGCCAGTTGATGTGACCACGTATCTGCGGGTCATCGGGTCGCTCATGTTCCTGGCGACGACGACGCGTCCAGACATCGCGTTCGCGGTTAACCTCCTGGCCCAGTTTTCTTAGGAGCCGCGTTACCTCCACGTTGAGGCCGCGATCCGAGTACTGCGCTATGTCGTCTCGACCCCTCGGCAAGGCCTCATGTTCCGCCGTCAACCGTCCGTCGTTGCAGTGGGTGCCACCGACAGCGACTGGGCCGGTAGTCCAGACGGTAAGAGTCGCACTGGCTGGATCTTTCTGGTCGGGGGCACAGCTGTGTCCTGGCGCATCGGCAAGCAGGGGTGCATTGCACGCAGCACTGCTGAGGCTGAGTACGTGGCCCTTGGCTCAGGCGCGTGTGAGAGCGTGTGGTTGCGTCGTCTGTTGTCCGAGTTGTGTCAGTCTGTCGCATCCATCACCTTGCATTGTGACAATGAGAGTGCCATGCTTATTGCAGACAATGACGGTGTGCATCACACTCGCACAAAGCACATCAATGTTGAGTATCACTATGTGCGTTCGTTGTTGCACGACGGCAGCATCAGCATCGTGTGGATTGAGACAGCACGGTAGCTGGCTGACTTCCTGACCAAGGCACTGAAGCGAGACTCGTTTAAGCAAGCTGTGAGTTCAGTCGGTGTGCGTCCATGACTTGCTTTCTTTGTCTCTACCTGCACTTGTGCATGTCCTGGGGGAGTCTCGTGTGTTGACCGTGTCTCTGCCCGCCCATGTGCACTACGCCTGTGAGTCATGGGGGAGTGTTGGTTTTTTCGCGCTCATTGTACTCTGTTGTGTCCTTCCGGCTTGTGTACATCGGCGTGCAGATGACTGACGGCGAGACTCGATGCCGATGGAGTGTCATCCGGTGGAGCCGATGCACGCTGAGGTCGTCTCGCGGTTTGCTGGAGCCTCCTCTCTCCGGCGACGTGTTCAGCTCCATCGGCAGGCCTCCTCGGCGGTCGCAGTGCCGGCAGTCATTGCCGCCGCAGTCGCTGCCTGCATGCGTCCAGCGCGTACTGTCGTGCCTGCGTCGTCATGCACTGCCTAGGGTCCCAGTTGCATGTTGCATGGTCCTGTTTGGCAGGATAAACCATCGTGGGCACTGTCTGGGTTTAGGCTGCCATAACTCCTCGCTACTTTTTTTCTTGCAGATTCTGACCGCACGGCTGCGTTCGCAGCGTTGGTATTATGGTATGGTCCAGTTTTCAGGCAAAACGGACGACGCCCGGGATTTGGGCTTACGGCTGCCTGGCAGGCCTCACTGAGAAAACCTGCCAGCCTGAACTGAACTGTTTTCTGATTGGCTGATGAACTGAGTAACAAGCTCTACAGAGCTGGGGGGGGGCTAGAACTTGGAGGGGTCCCCCATTGCTGTTCATTCTTCATTCCTAATCAGTCATTATCAGTTTTCAGCTGCTTTCTGGCGCTAACTCTGGCGCGCGCGTTTCTGAGTAACAAAACCCAGAGCTTCCAGACTTAGACTCTAGAGCAGCAGACTGAGGGGGCAGCTGACTTAAGCAACGAGCGTGGAAGCCCGCACNAGGCCTCACCGAGAAAACCTGCCAGCCTGAACTGAGCTATTTTCTGATTGGCTGATGAACTGAGTAACAAGCTCTACAGAGCTGGGGGGGGGCTAGAACTTGGAGGGGTCCCCCATTGCTGTTCATTCTTCATTCCTAATCAGTCATTATCAGTTTTCAGCTGCTTTCTGGCGCTAACTCTGGCGCGCGCGTTTCTGAGTAACAAAACCCAGAGCTTCCAGACTTAGACTCTAGAGCAGCAGACCGAGGGGGCAGCTGACTTAAGCAACGAGCGTGGAAGCCCGCATGCTGCATCAACAACGCTGCTGCCCCAACCTGCTGCATAGTTTCCATGACGAGGAGACCCAATGGTTCTACTATCGCTTCCGAGACTCGGAAAGCGTGTTGTGCTGAGTAGACGCTGACTTTTTGTGTTTTGGACGTGTTGGTACTCTGTCAGTACCACACGGTGACCTCTGGCCTCATTGCACACTCACCTCACGGTTGCAGGTGACTAACTAGAGAGAGGCAACCCCTGCTGGCCTGACTACACGGCGAGCCTCATAGCCGGGCTTCTGCACAAGTCTCACATGCATCTGACTAGCGTGCATGCGTGCACGCAAAGTTACTTCGGGTTCAAACTCTAGCATGTTCTTCTACAGGTTCTCTTCAGTGGCCTAGTTTATAGGTTGCAATTTGACCGTGGGTAGTTTGTTTCGGGTCACTTAACTTGGAGTGTGGCGAGTGAGATCGAGCTCGCTGCTCGCTCGCTCGCCTCTTCCACACCTGACGGCAACCACCTCGTCCTTCGTTACTGGTCGTTTCTCGTTCTAACCACCTGAACTTCCACAAAAAATTGCCTTCCGTTGCTTCGTGTCTTCCTTGCACTAGCCTGCTGCTGCTTGCTTGTCTAGCACAGCAGCTTACTGGTATCAGAGCAGCGTGGAAGTAGGATGACACATTGAAGCGCCGTCCCTCGATTCTGGGACGACTTATCGGCAGGCCCTCTCGCCGCCGCATCCCAACCATCTCGTCGATGCACTCTCGCCCCGCTCCCGCACGCTGCCTAGGCCTTACCCTAGGCAGTTCTAGGAAGCCCTAGGTGGACCGCCGTACTTGGCGGATTACTGCCCACGCAAGAGAGGGAGGGGGCTGTCGTGCTCGACGGATCGCCACTGACTTACTTGGTGGAGTGTCGCCCACGGGCTGCACCTCTGCAGCCCAGGTCCTCTGCACCTCAGCACCTCTGCTGTACTCCAAATCCGCCCCAACTCACGGCCTGAGCAGCAATAGACACCATTGCAGCCGCTGCCCTCACTATGCCGTACAACAGTCCTCCGCGCAACAGCAGCAACTTTGGCGCCCAGCAGCAGCATCAGCAAGCAGCATTGCAGCAGTAGCACGCACGCTGCCGTGCCACAGGCTTTTGTGCAGCAGCAGAAGCGTCGGCACCTTGTAGCAGCAGCAGCATTGGCGCCTTGCGGCAGCAGCAGCAGGCAGCATTGCAGCAGCAACACGCACACGATTGTGCCACAGTCTTTCACGCATCAGCAGCAGCAACATCGCCTTGCAGCAGCAGCAGTAGCAGCGACGTTGTCAACCTCAACAAAGGCTGCAGTGCTGTGCATCTTTGCAGCAGCCGCCAACGACTGCCGCGATCAGCCCTGCAACTGCACCACCACGCACGCTGTAGTGGTGGTGGCGGCTGCCCAGCAGCACTCTCTCTCCAGCAGTGTTGGAAGCTGCCGCGCACGCACCACCGCGGTGGTGCACACCAAACTGGCTTCCTCAGACGTGCCGGGTGCGGCATTGCACGGCGAGCACCACGAGGAGCAACTGGCGCGTCAGCCCCCGCCTTCGCCACCGGCTACGCGACAAAGACCGGTAAGCCCTCCCTCCCCTGGTACCTCTGGGGGGATTGAGCAGCCACACAACACCACTGCTGCGTCGCCGCACTGAACTTGGCGTCAGGAGGCAGTAGAGCTCGCTCGCACCTTCACATGTACCGCATCCGCCGTGATAGACGCGGCAGCTGCAGTTGCTGCCACCTTTGCCACCGCAGCTAGAGCAGCACGCGCCCCTGCATCAAGGTCAGCTGGCCGCGCCGCTGAGTCCTAACTAAGTCGGCCATTGTAGCTGGACCATTGGCTACGACAGCTGCAGACATTTGGATACAGCTTGCGAAAGCCGCATCAGCTGTGGCTTCTGCAACAGCTTCTGCAGCTTTTGCCGTATCCACTACAGCTACGACCATTCGCACTTCCACAGCCGTCGCTGTTGTAGCATCCGCACATGCACCCTCCGACATCACCACACTCGTCACAGCGGTCGTCATTGCGGCGACGATCCTTTCGACCGTTGGCGTTGCGTTCACCACAGGCTGCATGGCATTGATTATGCCAGTTGCATCTTGCGTCTCTGTGCTCTCCGCTGTAGCTTCTTCCATTGTCCCACCTATTCTTGCTCTTTTGCGCAGCCCCTCACATGCCTTGTGAGGTCTCCTGGTCTGCATCTCCCTTCTCCTGCCCTCTGTATTTTTTCTCTGTGGTGGCTTGTCTGTGTGACTTGGGTCGGGCTGTCTTGCAGCACTTATCCACCATGCCTAAGGCATTGCCAGTTTTCCCACGCCCACTGGGACGGGGGAAACTTTGTCGAAGTTTTCTCGGCAGGGCTCATTAGTCGTCACCATGCCTGGTGACGACGAGTCGGTCATGGCGTGCTGTTTCTGCCTGACGTTCTGTCCGTGCTTTCTTTGGAACTCAGCCTGCTGCTGGTGACGTCCCTCGACGATCAGGGCATGGATTTCTCAGCTAGTCAGAGCGTGGGCACTGTCCATCTTCGCTCTTCTGGTCGCGTCGTCTTGCGGGGGGTTAAGTATGCCAAGTTGTATCGTGTCCCCCTTCATACCCCCTTTGCACCCGCTGTTGGCTTGTCTCTTTCTCACGTCACGCTTTCCCTTTCTCCTGCTGATATCCAACTCTTGCATCGCCGTCTTGGCCATGTGCACACTGATGCTATCACTAGTATGCTTTGCCTTCAGCCCGCTGTTGGCTTGTCCCCTTCCACCTTCCCTGCGCCATGCCCCTCTCACTGCCTGGACTGTGCCCAAGGCAAAATGCATCGTTCTCCCTTTGCCTCTTCCGACTCCCAATCCGCTCACCCTCTCGATCTTGTTCATGCCGATGTCATGGGGCCTCTTCCCCATGACTTTCCTGGGGGGGTCGGGCGTTATGTTCTGTGCCTTACTGATGATTTTTCTCATTTTCACTGGATCTTCGCTCTTCGCCAGAAGAGTGATGTTGCTTCTATCATCGCGTCATGGCTCGTTCAGGCTCAACGTGCGTGTCAGCGTTCATTGCGCGTCTTTCGCAATGATCGTGGCGGTGAGTTCCTTCGACCCACCGCCCGGTTTCTTGAGTCCCAAGGGGTGTGTCTGGAGACCTCGGCTCCCTACACACCTCAGCAAAATGGTATTTCTGAGCGTTGGAATCGGACCCTTGCCGATGGCATCCGCACCCCTCTGTGTGAGTCTGGGCTCTCCCCTCTCTTTGCCTTTGAGGCCATGAGCTATATGACCTGGTTGTGGACTCGCGTCCCTCACGGTCCTCTTCCTCGCACCATTACGTCCTTTGAGCGCTGGTACGGATCTCGTGCTGACCTCCGTCTGGCTCGCGTCTGGGGTAGCATTGCGTCTGTCTAGCTCCCAGAGGACCTCCGCGACGGGAAGCTCTCCCCGCGCGGACGTCTCTGCCCCTTCTTGGGTGTTTCCTCCTAGTCGAAAGCCTGGCGCTTCTGGGACTTAGAGCGTCAGCACGTCATTGAGTCCTGGGATGCCTTGTTCTTCGAGTCCGTGTTTCTCCATGATCTTGATCGTCACTCGTCCGCTGCCTCCCTGCTCCCGCTCTCTCGGTTGCGGGGGGAGGTTGGCCCTGCAGTCCCATCTGCCCCTGCCGTCCCTGCTGTTGTCCAATCTCAGCAGCCTTCACCCTCGGAGCGTTCTCCAATGGCCGGCACTGTGACTCCACCATCCTCTATCGCCCCCCCCGTCGATGTCGTCTAGCTCTCTTGGAGCTCTGTCATCCCCTGTGGTGTCCTCATCTGTCCCTGCTGAGTCCGTCTCTCCCTCACATTCCGCTGCATCCCCATCCAGCCTGCTCACTCCCGTTGTGCCCAGTCCACCCAGTGCTCCTCCATGCCCTGCACCCATCGAACCTTTTGTTCGTGGCGGCCGCCTGCGTGTGCTTCCCTCTCGCTCCTCTAGTGCTGCAGCGTCCTTTGTCCAACCTTCGGAGACCTCGTCTGGACAGTCCCCAGCACTGCCGACTGGTATGGACGCCCTGGGCCTAGCCACAAGAGTTGTGCACCCTAGCTCTGTCCTTGGGTACACACTGCTCACATGCAAGCACGGGCGTGCGCTCGAAGCAACCATCCTTGGGAGCATTGCCGAGTGCAATGCAACGGTTGCCGCTCCGCTACCATCGCCTGACCCGACAACTGTTCGCTAGGCACGGGAGCGCCCGACTCCCAGCAGTGGGAGTCTGCCATGCGGGATGAGCTGAGAGCCCTGGATGACCATGCCGTATACAAGCTGGTCGATCTCCCACCAGGCCGCAAGGTGATTGATGCCCGTTGGGTCTTTCGTCGTAAGTACAAGCCTAACGGCAAGCTCGACAAGTACAAGGCCCGACTTACAGTAAAGGGGTTTTCTCAAGTCTGCGTCGTTGACTTTGTCGAGACTTTTTCTCTCGTCAGATGCTACACCACAGCCCGAACCCTCCTGAGCCTTTTCTCACACCACAACTGGGAGCTCGAGCAGGTGGATGTAAACAATGCCTTTCTGCACGGTCGGCTGGATGAGGAGATTTACATGGTGCTGCCTCCAGGGTTCTCTGACGGCACCGATCGAGTTTGGAGACTGCGCAAGGCCCTCTTTGGCCTCAAGCAGTCACCACGGTGTTGGAACCAAGAGATCACCTCCACCCTGGAGAAGGGGGGATATCGCCGGAGCACAGTGGATCCCTCCCTCTTTGTTACTCCACGATCGGCGCCCTTTGCTGCCATCCTCGTGTACGTCGATGACCTGCTTATTGCATCCCCGAGTCGCGAAGCTGTGTCAACTGTGAAGTCCCTGCTCCAGTCCACGTACAAGTTGAAAGACCTGGGTCCAACTCACGTGTTTCTTGGTATGGAGCTTGACCGTGACCGTGCTCGTCGCGTTCTCCACGTCCACCAGGCCGCGTACGTCAGGAGCCTGGGGGAGTGCTTTGCCTCCCTGCTTGAGTCTGTCCCCACTGCCTCAATACCGATGACGCTCGCCGGGGAGAGGTTGTTGAAAAGTCTGGACGTGTCAAAGCTGGAGGAGACAGTGGACGTGACCGACTACCTGCGAGTCACAGGGTCTCTCATGTACCTGGCCACCACCACCAGAGCAGACATAGCCTTTGCTTTGAACTTCCTTGCTCAGTTCTCATAGTCTCCACATGCACGGCACATGGAAGCTGCACTACGTGTTGTGCGGTATGCGCTCTCCATTGCCGAAGTTGGTCTCTGTTACCGGGCGCAGCCGTCAGTAGTTGTTGATGGATACACTGACAGTGATTGGGCGCATGACACGGATGCACTCAGTCGCACTGGCTATGTCTTCCTTGTTGGTGGGACTGCGATCTCCTGGAAGAGTGGCAAGCAGGGTTGTGTTGCACGCAGCTCCAGTGAGGCAGAGTATGTTGCTGGTCTTTCACACGTGGAGGCATTCTTGAGAGGAGCGTTATTGAGGGAGATCAGTGGGGTTTGTATTGTACTAGAAACAACAGGCTTGACCTTGTCATCGGTGTTACCCGAGGACCAGGTTTAGCATCAGGGGTCACCCATGTTCCTGGAGTTTGTGGGTTCCCATACACACAGTGGAGTGGCGGCACACATACGCACTCAGGTGATGATCCTCACTCCATCAGCGACCGTTCTTCTCAGTGAAATGATGCGTGAGCGCCAGCTCCGCTTGCTCGTTGCCTTGAGTGGCATTAGATCAGTCGTTGAGCCGGAGTCCTGCATACCTATATTCACTTCGCTACTAGCTGAGGTCAGTACAGCAGATCAAACCACGTAGATGGATTCACCTTGTCAGCAGAAGCTCAGTTTTGCCCTCGCGTGTTCATCCGTTGGTGACCCTGGTGATCACATTGACGATGAGAGTGGCAATACACGTACAAACGACATTTCCACATGCTCCCAGACTTTGACGAAACTACCTTCCCCTTCTCTCTCAGAACGCGATCGATCATCCCTCCTCGTCTGACAGACACGAGTTGCGGTCGGGATGCGACGCCTTCAGCTACATCCGATTGTCCAGCATTGCAGCACATTGCGAGTTTGGTTGACCCCCAGGAGGATGCAGCAGCACCGACTCCATCTTCTTCAATAACAGAGACGTAGATAGAGTTGAACTCGCAAGTTTGACACTCTGCGTGTGCAGCATCCAGTGAGTCAGAGTTGGTCCTGCGCAAGGTAGACATGGGATACCTCCGTATGTTTGAGGCAGCCTATGCTAACTTATAGGATCGTGTACAGATGCTACAGGAAGTGGTGATGGTAGCAGGGCAGGGATTGTAAGTGCAGGGGAGCAGCACCATCATTGGCATAAGCTTTCCACTATCAGGACATCGCACACCCGTCCCTGGAGAGAATCCTGGACCAGCTCAAAGTAATACGTCTGATGGGGACACTACAACAGAAGAGGTGAGCATGCCTTCTGTTCCCGCCATCCTCGTTCCCGATGACTCCATCATCGCTCCTTTTTCTACACCTGTTTCCGTCACAGTTCTTCCTCCACCTGCCTCAACAGATCCATATTCGTCTTTGTCCACGTGTGTGGGTCCATCTGAGTGTGCCAGCCCTCCTCCCCTTGTGGCGGTGCACCCTTGTGCTTCGGGGTGCTCCATCCCGCCTCAGAGGCCAGCTTTGCCATTCCGTCCACGGTTGCGTGCTGCTCGCCCACTCACTGCCCTCCGGCGTATCCTGATGCGCCACTGCAAACCGCGGAGGGGATAGACTGAGGGTTGGGACTTGTGGCGGTCTCACGAGCATTAGCATGCTCCGTGCGATGTAGAGACGGTGATTGTGTCGATAGCTGGAGCTCCATCCTTCAGATGGAAGCAGAATCTTGCTTGACACAAGGTGTTTCTTCATGGTGTAGTGACAACACATCTTCTTTCCCAAGATCACAGAGAGAGAGGGAGAGAGAGAGAGAGAGAGAGAGAGAGAGAGAGAGAGAGAGAGAGAGAGAGAGGGAGGGAG
>SZWC01014761.1:12938-24560 GCA_023375785.1 Penium margaritaceum
TAGAGAGAGAGAGAGAGAGAGAGAGAGAGAGAGAGGTTATCCATGTTAGCGATTGCCGGAGTTAGTAGCTGTTTTGGCATCAGTGTTGGCCAGTACGAGATCAGCACTTCGCTTCAGTACATCGGCGCCAGGTTCTTCTGCCCAAAGGCAATGTTGTGTGGACTTTGACCTGTTGCTGCGTAGCAAGAGATGCACGACGAGGGATCTTTGCTCTGCCCTGATTCTACTGCAGCAGATGGCGTGTGACCCATGTCACACGCCTACGTATACCATATGCATGTGATTACATGTGGATCATATTACTCTGTTGTTCGAGACCCGGGCACTTGGTGGATTGTACCAGTGCCACAAGGAGACCCTCTTCCTTCATGACTTGTGCATGATGTGCTTTGTGTTAGCGTGTGTGCATGTGTGAGACTCATTGTTCTTGATGAGTTTCAGACTTAGCCAGATTTGACCGCTACTGTCTTCCCCTCACACCTAGAGCTCATGGCAGTTCGGCATGGGCCTGAATGCCCTAATGAAGACCTTGTGTGCTCCTGAGGACAGCGGATTTGCCCTCTGTTCTTGGAGGAGGAACCGATGTATGTGTGTGGTTAATTTGTGCTCGCTTTGGTTTTTCATGAGCCATGATTTCATGTCTTAGCTTACTTGTTATTGCGTTGACGGCTATGTCAGCCAGGGAGAGAGTTGGTTTATGTGGCTTCCACCTGTCACAAGCGATGGCGATGGATTGCCTATACACCCCCCGTTGGTGGTAGAGGGTAGAGGAGAGCGTGACAACACAATGGGCCTCCGGAGTGTCCCGAGACTTCTCCAACACCTACAACAGTGTCAGAAAACTCGGCGGATGTGTTCCGGCAGCCTGGTTAGTTTTTTGGGAGCTAGGAGACTTTTCTGAGTGGGTTGAGACCTGCGCACCCGTTGGACTGTACCGGTGCAATGAGGAGACCCAATGGTTCTAGTGTCACTTCCGAGACTCGGAAAGCGTGTGGTGTTGATTGGATGCTGATTTTGTGTGTTTTAGACACTGCTCGTTCAGTCTCTATGGTCGAGACCTGGGCACTCGGTGAGCTGTTCCGATGCCTTTAGGAGACCACGGTTGTTGTTTACGTGGTCTGTGTAGTGTGGTCTCCCTGTTGGTCCGTTTGAGCTCAGCAGGGTGTCGGGGTCCGGTGGGCTAGCTGCGGTGCACCTACATAAGCACACTAGGGGCTCATTTGTAATCTCTCATTGTTCTTTACATTCATCATCATTCCAGATTTAGCTTAATTTTTGCAGCTTTTGTATGCCACTCACACCCAAAGCTCATGTCTGTTTGTGCATGGACTTGTATGTCCTAGATCTTTCAACTCCCGTACGCCTGCCAGGTTCCATTCTGCTTTTCCTTTGGAGCTTGCAGCCAGTTTACTCTATTTTCTATCCGGTTGGTCGGACTTGCCCACTTAGTTGAGTGTATGTGGATGAGACTAGATGTACACACTTGTCTGTTCTGTTTTTGTTTTAATACAACTTCTACGTTTCAAGTGTCTCTTCACCGTCTCTCCACGGTTCAAAGCACCATTCATTCTGTTGTGTTCTATGCAGAGTATCCTCACACATTTGAACATTGCTTTGGGAGTTTCTCCATTCCCTCAGTCTCTTCCCGAGTGCAGAGGACAAGAAAAATCTTGTTCTCATAACGATTTGCATTTTCCTGGTCTCGGTCTTGTCTCGGTCACGCTTTAATCTGAGAAAATCTCGGATCGTCTGCTTTGCAAGTGACAAGCAAAAGCACAAAGGAAGCTGCTGTAAGTGAAGCAACCGAAAAAATACTTCATGGTGACCACTTTGACTGTGAGCAATGTCACAATTAAAGTGTACTTTGGTTTCTAAGAAAACTCTTCAGTTTAGCATTCAAACCCTAGATTGTAAGGATTACACGTCACTCCTTTGCCACATCGCCTGACGACTACAGGCCTGGACCACTGGACATGAAAAACCTTCAGGACTTGCCGGCGGTGCTTGGTACGTATAGCGACCTTACGTGGACATGATGAAGAAGTACGGAGAGTTTTTTTGGTCTATTATCGGTGATGTAGAGAATGTTTACGAACTGAAATTCAAGAAATGTTTACAAGTTCATTTGTTTGTTCATGAAGGTATATCTATGTTGATTCAGCATTGGCTACTCTTGTTGACCCTCGACAAACGCTCCTTAATAATGGATCTGCTTGCGTTTTTGTGTGACACAACCATGCGTTGCGCGAATGGTTCTAAATTGCTTGGCACACATGGCAGGGGTTGTACAAGAAAAACGAGACACTACTTTGGTACAAGAATCTTGTCTCGATCTCATGCGACACATGGCGTCTCTCGGTCTTGTCCAGACTCACGCGAGAAGAATTGAGATTGTCTTGCAAAGTGCGGTACGATACAACAAGAGGAGAGAAAATCGAGACAGTCAAGATCGAGACCTGTCTCGATCTATATTTAATACCACTAGTCCATACATGCGCAGAATTGACATGGATACGTAACGAGATGCTCAACAGTCCATAGTCACATACCCCACTCTCAGCCACTCTCAGGTAAGGGGCAAAGCCCGATAGACCAAATGGCTATGATGAACTTTCCGTACGCCAATGCCTTGGTTAGGAAGTCAACCCGCTGCATGTCCGTGCCGACCTAGATGATGGAGATCACCTGTCACTCCACAAGATCATGGACGGAGTAATGCGTAACAGCAATGTGCTTCATGCGTATATGAAACACACCAAAGTTCTCTGCAATGGCAAGTGCACTATGGTTTTCACAGCGTAGAACGATGCAAGGCACAGAATGACGCAACTCACAAAAGAGACGCTATATTCACACCGACTTGACAACCCCAGCCCCAAGCGTAACATATTCAGCCTCTGACAAGCTACGTGCAATGAATTCCTGCTTGCCACTGTGCCACAACACTGCGGTGCCACCCAATAGGAACACGTAGCGTGTCCGACTGTGCCCATCAGGGTTCCACGCCCAATTATTATCTGTTTCACCGCCGGATACCACCAAACACTACCGTCAAAAGTAAAGTACAAGGTACGCTGTGGAGACCACGTGTTATACCACTTGCACAACCGTATGAAGGACTCTTGCCAAGGAGACTGCAAAAGCTATGCAAAGAGGTTCATGGCAAAGGAAAATTTGGGTTGTGTGGTAGTGGCCAAGTATATCAAAGAGCCAATGAGGCGCAAGTACAGGGTCACATCCACTGTCTTCCCCAACTGTGCTGGATCATCCACCTTGAGAACATCCTTCCTGTCAGGTTTGATGTGGGTGGAGGTTGCTGGAAATACAACAATGAGGTCAACAAAACACCCACTCATAATGTGGGTGTAACGTGCCGAATACAATAAGAGTGTCTGCTGCTGACCATTACGTATGATATGCATCCCGAGAAACATAGGTACAGGACCAATATCATCTATCCTCTAGGTAGCTAAAAGAACTGCTTTGGTCTCCTTCGCAGCATCCATAGACAGAGAGACAATGAGGAGGTCATCCACGGAGACTAGGATTGCGGTGAAGCTCTCACCTGTCCATCCAAGAAAGAGGGACGGGTGGACATCACTCTGCACGTAACTGGTATGTGTCACTGTGTTGGTGATCTCATGGCTCTTATACATGGATGAATGTTTCAAGCCATACAAGACCTTCTGCAAGCACCAGACCTTATCACCGACCTCAAAACCAAGTGGCAGGACCATGTAGATCTCCTCCTCTACGGTGTCATGGAGGAACATGTTGTCAACATTGATCCGGCGCAACTCAGGGTCGTGGTGAGAAACAACCTGAACACAATGTGAGTGGTGGTCATGTGGCCAATTGGTACGAAGGTGTCACTTAATTCCACACCCTCAACCTGTGAGAACCCATCAAGCAAGCATTATAGAAATCCAGTGTGACATCAGACTTCACCTTCTTGTCGAAGTCCCACTTTTTGCTTGTATAGCCTTCCGCCTAGGTGGGAGGTCAACAAGGTCATAGCCATCGTGCTCATGGATGGATCTCAACTCATGTTCACATGCAACATGAGCATGAGTTGAGAGGTCAGTTTTCTCTGTATCCTGAAATAAGAGGGCGTCCCTGATCGTGCCTGGATCAGGAGTCATCAAGGGAGAGCTTCAGGTGGCTAAGACACACGCCTCTGAACTTGGTCTGACCACGACAAGGTTAGTTGCGACATTGCAAGCAACTGAGAACCCTCGGGAGACTTGCTTGTGACCGACAGGATATGTTACATCCACCTCAGCGTGGTTTTCCTAGACACTCAGGCCAAGGGTCTTTGTACTAGTCTTGCCACTCTAAACACTATAAGTCGAGCTTCTAGGCGTCGAGTCTTTAGTCCACTAAGCCCTTGAGGCCAGTGGTCGGAGACGTCCATAGGGCTTGCGGGAGTAGCCGGATGCTAAGGTGCTCACCTTGGATTGTAGTGGAGACTACTCGGCCTCAACCATAGGGGCTGTGGACTCGTAGAGAAGGGAAGAGGGTGCGGGAGGAATATGGACAAGTGCCAGCTTGGATGTAGGATGAGTAGGTTTGGGCACATGAGTAGTTGTGACTGGGGATGCTATAGCCGTCGTGGGATCATTTGTGCTTGAGGGAACTAGAACTAACATGGGACGGTTTTTCCGGGATGAGACTGATGCTAGCACGGGAGCAATTATGCTGGAGGGTACTGAAGCTGGCACAAGATCAGGTGTGCCAGAGGGGATTGATATTGGCAAGGGATCAAGTGTACCAGCAAAGACAGATGAGGCTACTGGACCTACAACCACGATGGTCGGATCATCAGCAGCCAAAGATTGGACCACAGGTGAGGAGTGTTGGTCGTTTTCCCCCCTTGTTCAATGTTTTAGGACGGATCAGGAATGCTCTGCTCCTTGTGGAGGTATGACCCCTGGATCCACTGTGATGTGACTCAACTATGCTCTATCTCATGTAAGATATGACCTGTGAGTACACAATGTGGTTAAGTGGTTACCTTGGCCATTTTGTTGGTTTGGCCAAGTTAGAGGTCATGAGTTCGATACTGGCCCCATGCACATCTTGTTTGCTATGGAAGCTTCCAACAAAGAAAGTCCGTATCTTCTTGAATGCTACATTTTGGGTTTTTTACCTTGACACTAGAATGCTTATGTTTCAAGCCCACAGCGCGAGTTTATTGGTGATGTGGCTGGTTCAGGCCACTTCCTAGGAATGTGCTTTGGAGTTCTAGGACTGGACAGACAACTATAAAAGGACTTGTCTTGCATGCAGATCAATCAATCCTTACTTGATGCTCTCTTGCGTATTGACGACTTGAGCTCTTCTTGAGATGTAATGCTGAGGCGTTAGTACTCTTGAAGGTGAAGTGTATGCCTGATTAAGTTTGGGGTGCATGACACATGTCAACAAAGGAAGAAGGCCTAAAAACACTTGTGAGATTTTTGGTTTCGCGGCTTCTCTACCAGATTTGTTAGCTTAGCAGCTAACAAAGGGTTATCGGCCCACTCCTCTGGTTAGGGAAGTTGCACGTACGCAACCACTAAGGTCACAAGCAGTGAGAGCGCCTTCGCTCTCACCCAACTTCTCTGTTTGCAGGGCAACATCAGCAGGAAGAAAATTCAACACATATGTACCTTTCTACCTTGGGAGCTGACATCAGCCTACATCAGCCTACATCAGCCTACATCTGCTTGCAACGGCCAACGTGAACAGGGGAAGCAGCTGCCTCTTCTCACCAATAGCCTATAGCGGCCTTAAACACAGGTTCATCGGCATCAAAAACAGGTGCAGCAGGTGTAGCAGTTGTAGTTGTAGGGATGGCAGGGACAGGGGAACCAGGGAATCATTTGTCCATCCTCAAGTTTGATGGAGAGGGGTTTGCGCTATGAAAATGGCAGTCTTTGATGACAGAGATCTGCTAGGATATTTTGACGGAACTATCCCAGCACCAAAGGAGGAGGGTGCTGACCTTGTGGCATGGGTCAAGCTCAACAACTCGCAGTCCTTTCACACATCAGCGATTGTACAGTGGAAGCCGCGGCATACGCCAAACTTGGCAAGGTGTTTCAATCCTCCTCACTTGCCAACCATCTCTTCATTCTACAAAACCTTATTAGCATGAGGCTTGGTGAAGAGGAGGGTGTCTCTGCCTTTACGCAGAAGTTTGAGACGCTCTTGCAACAAGCCACTGGCATGGGGTGTGGCCTGAAATCCGACATGCAGGCCATGACTTTTCTGATGACGCTGCCGGAAAGCTGCGGCCCCATGATAACGGTGATTGGAGGGTGGACTAAAGATCTAGTTTTCTATACCACCGTCTCCAAGTATGTGCGGAACAAATCCATGCGTTGTAGCAGTAGTGAAGCAAACATGGCTACCTTTGCCTTAAGGAGTAGCGGCACCTCCTGAAATACCTCCTCCTCTGGGTACAAGGGAAACAGCAGTATTAGAAACAGTGGAAGGGGTACAAAGCACCCAAGAAACTGCCATAACTGTGGCGAGGCCGGACAATGGGCTCGAGAGTGTCGTGCACCCGAGAGAGAGGGAGGAGACGGGGATGAATGGCGAGGGGGAAATGGTGGGAAGGATCCCACAAGTTTGATGGCTGAGTGTGCCTCCGACAAAGGGAGGACGATACTCAGGCCAGGAGCCTACGGCCTTGACTCGGGCACAAACGAGCACACCACTTACGAGAAAAGAGACTTCATCTCTCTTGCTTCATGCGACAAGAAGTTCAGAGTCGCCAACGGCACGGTTGAGGCACCCGAGGGGATTGGTGACAAGCTGGTCACAGTGGGTGTCAACGGTGAAGATTCCGACCTCAAGCTAGAGGGGGTGGTCTACTTGCCCTTCTTCACAGCCAAACTGCTCTTTGTCTCTAAGATAACTGTCCATGGCATGACAGTGGTCTTCACAGAGAAGGAAGCGGTGATATTCCCTACCAAGGACATCAACATCTCCTACTCTGCCAAGAAGGTTGTCGCACAGGTTCCTCGCGTTGATGGACTCTACGTCTTGTAGACCAAAATGACAACTTCAACGACTGAATCTTTGGTTGGGAGTGATGACGAGGAGAGCAGCGATGCAGAATCAGATGAGGAAGGACACGTTGGAACAACGGAAGCATTGGCACCAGATGATTCGGCAACAAAAATGCAAGCAAATGCAACCACCAGGGCTCTTCATTCTAGCCTGTGCACATCCTTTGAGAACATGTGGCACAGGCGCTTTGGGCACGTGGCTCATCGCACATTGGAGGTCATGGGAAAGCAAGAGCTAGTGCGTGGGATGGAGCTAAGTGATGAGGCGGAGGGAGCCAGGATCACGTGTGAGCCATGCCTTCAAGGGAAGGAAAAAAGGAAACCCTTCAAGCGCAATGGCACGCGTGCTCTCGCACCTCTTGATCTCATCCACTCTGATGTGTGTGGTTACTTTTGCATACCGTCAAATGGAGGCAGCAGATATTTCCTCACATGCATCGACGACAATAGCCGCAAAGTCCGGATATGCTTTCTGAAAAAGAAAAGTGAGGTAAAGGAGAATCTGCAGGCCTTTGTTGCCATGGTTGAGTGACAGAGTGGAAAGAAGGCGAAAGCATTCAAGATAGACAATGGGGGAGAGTACGAAGCCTGCAAGGAGTGGCTCAAGTTGTAGGGTATTGAACACCAGAAAACTATCCCCTACTCACCTCAAAGCAACGGCATAGCAGAGAGGATGAATCAGACCCTCCTAGGCATGACAAGGTGCATGCTCTTTGACGCCAAGCTGCCTCCAAGGTTGTGGGCAGAAGCAACACGTACGGCTACTATCTTGTGAATCTCACACGTGTAGCAGCTCTGTGAAGGAGAGGCAAGAAGAAGCAGACACAACAGCTAAAGACGCCTCAAGAAGCATGGTCAGGCAAGAAGCCAGACGCCTCCCACCTCAAGGTATTCGGTTGCATCAGCTTTCCCAATGTCCAGGCTGGTGAAGGCCCTGGAAAGCTCGATGCAAGAGCACAAAAGTGTGTTTTCATCGGCTATGACACCGCCCAAAAATCTTATCAACTATGGGACCAAGGAGCCAACAGGTGCAATGCTAGTGAGGTGGAGTCAGGATAAGTGCAGTAATGCATCTTACACTGAGTGCAAAAAAGGCAACCAGTCTTGGGTTGCTTCTCAAAAGAAGTCGTGTCAAGACCGAGAGCATGTTGTGTCTGAATGAGCTTGGACACTGTGTAGGAGCTCACGTGACAGAGGCGGCGATGCAACAATTCGTGGTGTTTAGGATAGAGCACACCTACAACAAATACACACATGGAAGAGGATGATGAAGGAGGAACAAAGGGAGGGCAGTGAGCGACGTGGTACAGGTCATCAACAGCAGATGCACGGAGGAAAAAACTATGAGTATCATAGGTCAAAACAGTGGCAGTGTCAGTAGAGGGACCCAACTGAATGCAGGCACGAATAGACAGCAGGCTGTGCTCTAGGGCAGGAATGTAGAGCACGTCAGAGATGTATAGAAGGCCAGACGGACCATCAAAGTGCACGCTTCTAATGCCATGGACTGTCAAAGACTGACCAGATCCTGTGTGAAACAATAGAACAGACCCAACAGGATTGAGGAAAACAAAGTCAGCGCGATGTCAGGTCATGAGATGAGTGGCACCAAAGTCAATGATCCAGGTACCACTCGCCTCACGACCAGTTGTGGACACCGACCAATAGGCCACAAAACACTGCGCAACTGCCGGATGCTCAGCAGGTACAACAGATTCACAATGGACAGCACATATATGGGACTTGTGCAACCACTATGTGTAGTCGGGTCCGAAGTCATCACATGCAGTCGACGCTCTCCCACACCCATGATCACGGGCAACAAACACAACAGTACAAGAAGACTGTGGACCACATGGCTGTGCCAACACACTCACAACTCCCTGAGTGTGGAGGGCCAGAAGATGATGAAGCTCCATGATGATGTGGTCATGAGGTTCTGCGGCGTCCACGTCATCGGAGGTGAGTGGAGGGTTAGATGCCGTCGTGGTCGCGCGACCGGTGTGGGTGGCACTAGAGGCAGTTGTCTGCTTGGTATGCGTGGTCTGAAGGCCTCACATGATTCGCATCTAGTCGAGGAGCTGTGTGTATTCCGTGTAACGATGTGTGCCCCCAAAGCTGTAGCAGTAGAATGAACGTCTACTCCCACTGCTGAACTGATCTAGACGATGCTATTGCTGGTGCTGATGTTGCTACTATTGCTTTCCCTTACCATGACATTGTTTGTCCTTCTTCTCCTATGCAATGATGGCCACGTCTTGGGAGGAGGAAGGCAAAGAATAGGGTGAGGACGAGGTAAGGAGGAGGGGAGGTGTCGTCGGTGAGGCTGTAGTTACAGAAACCAGTGGACTTGCCTAACGGACATGGGCAGCCTCACATGAGGCCGTCCACTGTAGGTTGTATTGATGGGCCCAAGGGAGAAGCTCCAAGGAGGCCGACAGCTTGACAAAAGTCTTCTGTTCAAAGTAGGTGAACATGTCAACAAACTCCATGTTGGTCCTAACCATGATGCTGTGTAGGGCCCACAGCTGGGAGCCGTCGAAGGTGCCGACTTGAGTGTAGATATGCATGGCTCGCTGCCTGTAGGCTGCCACCGGCTCAAAGGGACCCTGCCAAAGGGAGCCAAACTCGTGGAGACGCGCCGTCATCGTCTCAAGGGACTCTGGTGCTAGGAGGGTCAGGAATGTCCTTTGGTGGACTTGGAGACAATCCAACACCACCACCAACCGGCCCCTCAGGGGCACGCTCGAGCACATGTGGAATCAAAAGCCCACCAAAAAACACGCCGGGACATCGGAACTACAAGAATGAAGATGAAAACAATCCAGAATCATGCGCACGAGTGGTCCACTGACCCAACTGGAGAGGATTCATCCCCTCAATGGCCTCTCAACGCCAAATGCCACAAGCATGGCGACCGGGCACTCCAGGGCCTCGTAACTGATGCTATCAGCCATCACTGTTTTCACTACTACTGTCGTCTCCAGTCGACTGCTACTGTTGCACACCCTCCTGCTGCACGCCCTCCTGCACGCCCTGCTGCCGAATGTCCTGCTGTGGCAAATGCTGTTGCATCCTCCAATGCATGATAAGAATCTCCTCAAGGGTGGCCATCTACATTGCCTGTTGCTGCTAGATGTCCTCTTGTACCTGGAACAGGACGCCGATGGTCTTGGAGCAAGGACTAGAGGTGTCAGCGACGGAGCTGAAATGATTAGTCTGCCCCTTCTGCTAGTCGTGGCCAAGCGCCATGTGGGGCACTTGGTAGGGTGAAATGAAAAAGTGGTCGGATTGACAATCCAATTGCGTTTTTCAGGAATTTGCAATCATAGCAAAACTTGATGTCGCAGCTGAAACTTTGGCTAACTTTTGGTGATGACGTCATCACCCATAACAAAGGTTTTCCAAATGTAACACAATTTGGAGGGATGATGCGTGCGACAATCCTGAATGTAATGGTGGTGATGTTGTGAAAAACAACTAAAAAAACTGTGAAGATATCACGTTTTTCCTGTGCTCCAAATTTGAAGAAGTTCTAGAATTTTTAAAAGCGTACATGTAGGGATTACCCATAAAATTCGATTGTGTGTATGGTCTACCCGGCGATCGGAAGAATGTTAACATCTTATCCGGCATTCGGAAGAGTAAAACTGCCCTACAACTGGGCTCAGAATGTTAACATTTTATCTGTAAACAATGAGAAATTGCAGCATGTCAATGCTGCATGCGATGAAGCGTGGACATGTTGACATCATCGATTTTTTTGAACATTCACAAACCCCTCATTCAAGGGTTTTGTGAATGTTTGTGAGGGGGGGGGGGTTGCGTATGGTTTGCATGGGGGGTCCGATACTTCCCATGCATTGGAAGGGAACCTGCTGGGCCCCGCGGTAGGAGCCTGCGCAAAAAAAAAAAAAAAAGGCACAAATGCTCTGGTACCCATCGTTTCGGTTGTTGTATCCGCAGTATCCATAGTCTAAATCAAACTGACTGCGGTGTCCAGAGTCAATAATGGAAAGTCGGCGCTGTCCATAGTCAAGAACGACATGTCAGCGGCGCCCATGTTTTTCGTTGTGCGAGCAAAAACAGAAAGAAAGGACAACTGTACCCACGCCCTCAAAGTCGGACTTTGCCAACTTCGAGGGCGAAATGGGGCGACGCTGACATTGGCATCGCCGATGTCAAAAGTAACCCTATCGCGAGTTTTGGAGGTCGCAAGTGTGAACTCCAAAACTCGCGATAGGATGAGCCGCATCTCGCAAACACCCCCCAACATCCGACAAACCCCCTTGTTGGGGTTTGGGATTTATTATTCACTTTCCTGCACATCTGCCGGGCTCCGCGGTAGCGGGGCTCGGCAGATTCCCTTTTTCCTATCTCACGTGTACCACATCTTGCAAACTACCCCCAACATCCGACAAACCCCCTAGTTACACTGGGGGGTTTGGGTTTTGTTTTTTACTTGCCCGGGCATCTGCCGGGCCCCACAGTAGCAGGGCCCGGCAGATTCCCTTTCTGCTATCACACGTGCGCCGCATCTTGCAACCCCCCCCCCCCCCCCCCC
>SZWC01014761.1:24627-40168 GCA_023375785.1 Penium margaritaceum
CCCCCCCCCCCCCCCCTCCAATATCCGACAAATCCCCTAGTTGCACTAGGGGGTTTGGGTTACATTTTTTCTCTTGTCCGGGCACCTGTCGGGCCCCGCGGTCGCGAGGCCCGTCAGATGCCCTTTCGTCTATTACAGCGTGCGCCAAGTCCTGCAACCCTCCCAAACCAAAGACAAACCTACTAGTTTAAATGGGGGGTTTGGCAGGGTCATCGCGAGCTTGCAGGGAGGTTTCGCCGCGAAACTCCACCTGCGAGCTCGCGATGACTGGCAAAGCTCGAAGTCAAAATCCATGTCAAATGTGTCACATACATGAAATACATGTCAGGTGTGCCCGTTTTCGCTTGCATGATGAAAAACATGGGCACCGCTGTCATTCCTTTTGTGACTATGGACACCGATGGCTTTTCGTTTTTGACTATGGACTTTGCGGTCTTTTTGTTTTTGACTATGGACACTGCTGCGTTACTTGGCGAAACGATGGGTGTATTACTAATCCGTCCAAAACAAAAAGGGTTCAAGTCACATATACCCAGTCTTCGGAACTATATAGCTAACGTACCAATGTCACGCACAAGATAACGCATATGTCAATGCCGCACAAAGAATAGCGCATATGACAACGTGGCACAAAAAACAACGCATATGACAACGCCGTACATGAAACAACGCATGTGCCACTGTTACACAAAAAATACCTTAGGAACCCAGATATGATAAAAACAATGTCATGTTCCCACCACATACCATGTAGCATTGATGTATGACATGAGTTTTGTCATTCACTATGTCTCAGACTGATGCACCATTACACTTCTTTCCAATTTATGGTCCAAAACACGTATTGTGACCCAACATGATGCAAGGGATGGACGGCTGGTTTGTATTGTTGCGGAGGCTTGGCGGATGGTTGCTTTTGTAACGCATGGTGGGTGGATGGTTGCTTTTCTTCCAAACCACGGGTGGATTGTTGCTTTTCTTCCAAACGACGGGCGGATGAGAGTCACACTTTGCGTTTTATAGGTATTTGAGCTATTTCACCCAAAAAACCCCTAAAATCCTGAATGTAATTTGGGGTGGGATTTGACAAAGGTTTGCATGTTAAACCTTTGGGGTTTGCGAGTTAGGAAAAAACAAAATGAGCTTTTCTGCTCGTTCTAAAAAACAGGCATTTTCACTCGATCGCGAGTCTTGCGTGGGAGCAAGAGTCACGAGGGGGGTCAACATACCCCACCTCGCTTCGCTCGATCCGCGTTGCATGCTTCTGAACGAGCATGGAGAAGCAAGTGGGGAGGGAAGTCTTATTTGTTAACTCGCTGGGTAGGGCATCAGTATAATTTACTCGCTGGGTAGGGCGTCACCAATCCCCTTGCGGATTGGACAGAAATTTCGTCTCAATGACGTCCCTGTTGCTGCTGTGTACTGCGGTGGATCACCGTGGCGTGGTGGGTCCTCCTATGATCCGTGGCTTTAGCTCTAACTCTCAGTGCTTCTGCCACTACTGCATCTCTGCTGTGCAGCTCAAAGATGGATTCCTCGTTACGATGATACCATGAGAAGCTATCTAGAAGCTTCCTAGCACCACTGTTGCTCATAGGGAAACGTTGTAAAACCAACGATAGCACTAGCACAGAGGGCAGGTACAGAAACTACGAGGATTGGGCTAGGTGAGATGCTCAGAGTCTCATTAGTACAAAAGCTTCAATGTGCAGAGAGAAATGAAAACTGGAAAACACACAACATAAACACCTGCTGGGACGCATGGCAGGTGACACAAGCGGAAGTGTCAGTTTGTCCTAAAACCGGAACAACGTCACTGTTTTGGCCATAACTCTGTGCACAGGCATCCAAACGCAACACCGCATGAACCCACAGATGCAAAATCTCAATTTGGACGCTACAAATGGTCACACACACAGGTTTGGCATTGATCAGTGGACACACGATACAAAATTTTGAAAAAATGTTTAAGAGCTTGTCCAACGAGAAAACTCTAGCAATTGCACAAAAACTGCAGAGCACCCAAGCAAGCAATCAAGGCGCCGTAGCAGCTGTCTGGAAGCTTCTGGTAGATGGAGCCATCACATGTCAGTGCTCCGGTGCAACTAGATCCGTATCAGGGATGTGCAGGAGCATGGACACGGCCGAGTGGTCACATTAAGTTGTATAGACAGACAGAGACGGCTCACATCACAGTAGGGGGCTGATGAAGGACACACGCATGTGGTGTTGGTAAACCAGTAACAGAAATGCTGTAAATTGTACAGGTTTCCTCCCTCCATGGGTCCTATGACAGTGGTCAATGAGTTTGACTATGCAAGCTCCAACTCCGGTCATCTTACAAGCTCATTGAAGTTCTCTCCATGACCTATTGCATGGGACCATTTTCTTGGTGGTTTAAGTGTAACTCAATCACATAGGGTTCCCATTTTGAAGCCTAACATTTCTTTTGGTTTGTCCTATACACAACATGACAGCTCATACGGCTGCGGTATTTAGCCTACAGGCTAGAAGCTAGGCTGTTGCATTTTCCACCGGCTGGATGAACTTGTGCGCTTTGGCATGTGGTTATGGGTGTTCTGATGTGATTCATCCCCGTTTGTCTATACAACTCACTGTGACCACTCGGCAGTGTCCATTCTTGTGCAGATCCCTCCTACATACCCAGCTGGCACTGGAGCACCGACGGGTGGTGGCTCCACCCATTAGCAGCTGCCAAACAGCTGTCACACTATTCTGGGTGCTTGCTGGGATGCTATTCATTTTTCTCCAGTCGCTGAAGTTTTCTCGGTGGATTGGCTCTTGAGCGTGATTTTCATGTTTTGTAATGTGTGTTCACCGATTGATGCATGGCCTGTGCATGTGACCAGCTGTAGTGTCTGGCTCAAGAATCTGCATCTCTAAATTCACAAGGTCTTGCATTTGGATGACAATGCATAGATTTATGGCCAAGACAGTGGTTTTGGGCCGGTTAAGGACAAAGTGACACCTCCGCATGCGTCACCCACCGTGTGCCATGGCAGGTGTTTATGTAGTGTGCTTGTCACTTGTTATCTCTCTCTGCATTACGAAGCTATTGGAGCTTATGATACTTTGTGCATCTTCCTAGCCTAACCCGTGTTGCTTCTTGCACCTGCTTGCTTCCTAGTGCACTAGGTGACTGGAGAGTGTCGCCACATTAGAAATAGCAAGACTAGGAAGCTTGCTATTACTTTCTCATGGTATCAAAGAAGCGAGACATCCCTTGTTGAGCTATGCAGTAGAGACATAATGGTGGTAGTAGTTGTGAGAGTTATTGCTACAACCAAGGTCCGGGAGGTCCTACCAACCCACAATGATACAGTGTAGTAGATTGTTGCAGCAGACACCCTTACAAAGAGAGCTACGATGACATGAACACGCCTACTTCCATGAAGGCAGCGGAGAGTCTTCAAACATCTTCTAGTAGCATTTGGAGCATGTGATGTGTGTGTGCACTGTGAAGCTTCTCAGAGGATTTAGAAGGTCGTACGTACCACTATCCCGTGTGTGTAAGTGCGTGACGAACCCAAATGACTACTGTTTTAAATGTATGAGGACTCTTTGGAAAGCTCTGGTCTCAAGCTGTCAAACACATACACTTGGGCCTTGTTTAGTGCCTTGTGGAGTACAAGAAATGAAAACACGACATTAGATCTAGATTTTTTCTGGATTTTGGGCACCGGCGCTTTTTCTTATCCCCATTAAAACGGTTTTTTTGCACGAAACAACCACCAATGAATTCAGCATTATCGGACTCACCATCGCTCCAACTTTTGCTTGATTTGGACAACCTTCATGCTGACATCGTCATTGTAGGTAATGACGCCAGCACCAACACTAGGCCAAGTGTTTGGCGGAAGCGTCAAGTTTTGCCAGTGTTCCATCTCCTTTGCAAACATTGTTGGTTTCTTGTTCTGAAAGCTTTCACATTTAGCCGCAAACTGAGCAGCTCCATGGTCTGTGACAGAGGCAAGGACCTGGTTGACCCCTCTTCTTCCTGCTACTTGGGTGTCATGAGCCAACGGTTGCAGTCACTTGTGATTGGCGAGCTTTTTCAGGCGTAGCTGCATCAGACTGACGCGCTTCACGCGATTGCGGACTTACTGAGGGGAAGTTCAGAACGTTCACAGTACCCGTCAAGAGGAGCTGCTAGAGCTACATCATCTTTTTGGCAGTTTACACCTCCTATCCCACCACCTTCTCACTGTCAGTCGCTGACATGACATTTAACGATGTTCACTTTCGGTGGCATTTCTCTAACTGATGGTCTCCCTTGACTTCGTCCACCATCTCTCGAGCTTGAGGTCGTCCTCCCATGGAGCGGAGACTGAAGGAATTTGAGACACCTCCACCTTGCTACGATAGCGATGAGGGCTTTGAGTACTGGGAGGCCCTGTTTCGGGTGTGGGCCGACTCTGAGGGTGTCTGGCCCGCCTACCACAGCCAATACCAGAAACAAGACACTCACCAGGTCTAGACAATAGCAAGGGCGATGCGCGATGTTCTCTATGCTATGCCCCAAAAGATCGTGGTCAACTTCCGCCCCTTCCTTGGTGAAACCGGGATCGGGATTAGAGAAGATCCACGCCAGGGCTGGGAGCTAGCCCTGACACTGCTTGCTACAGAGACCCACGTCATGACGGCGGCTCGCCTGCATGAATTCCACTCCCTGTGTCAGGGTCCCACAGAGCTCGCAGCTGACTTTTGGAGGCATGCCATTTGCCCTTGTGTGCGCCTTGAGACTGGTGGCGAGACATAGCTGTGCGCCCTTGACATGATCATGATCGGGGTGCATCGGGACCAAGTGAAGTTGTTCACGGACTTCAATTGAATGGCCCTCTCCGAGTTGTCTGAGTCATTACAGTTCCTTCCTTGTGCTCATTGCTACTTTCTACAGGCGACATCTGCTCATGAGGCCATTGTTCCCCATCTGCAGAGTCTGCTTGTTGCAGCAGTGACTGCGACTCCTCAAATGATCTTGTCTCAGTTCGCAAGTCCCACCTCCACCGTTTCCTCTTCATCACCCTCTACCCAGAGCAACTAGACTTAGGCATTGTACCGATCGCACAAGTGAAGAATAGAAAGTGGACATGTAGTAAGGAACAACAACAGTAGCAGCAGCACCCGGTGAGTAGCAGTAGTGGACGTTATGTCTACTTCTACAACTACGTGAGTATTCATCACTACATGGAATGCATGTAGCCCCTCGACTAGAGCAGGATCATTCGTGGCCTCCAGGAAACACACACACATCGGATGTCTTTTGGTGACATACAGGTGCGTCATGTCACATCCACGACAACAATAGACGTGTTGGAATGATGCTCCTCACCATGGCAGGAGTGACTCCAAAAAGGAACACCAAAAAGACAAGCTTTAGTGGCTTAGTGGTTAATGGTGTCCACCTCTAGAGGCAGGGGCCCGGGTTCAAGTCCCACAAGATGAAATTCTGCCCTGCCTCAAGGGAGGTGGAAAATAGATGCCAGGAAGCTAGCTCAACCTCTAGAGTTCCTCTTTAAGNGTCTCCTCAGTTATAGGTTGAGCATGGACGACTGCCATGGGTGATGCGCAAGGGGGAGATTGTTGGAATGATGCTCCTCACCATGGCAGGAGTGACTCCAAAAAGGAACACCAAAAAGACAAGCCTTAGTGGCTTAGTGGTTAATGGTGTCCACCTCTAGAGGCAGGGGCCCGGGTTCAAGTCCCACAAGATGAAACTATGCCCTGCCTCAAGGGAGGTGGAAAATAGATGCCAGGAAGCTAGCTCAACCTCTAGAGTTCCTCTTTAAGTTTCTTGAAGGCCAGGTGAGGGTCCAGGAAGGTGGCATACCTTCTAGAAGGGGTGACTTGTCCTACAAGGTATCTAGAGGTGTCTTGGTCTTCTGGACACCTTCCCTCCTACTAGAAGCAAGCTGAGGAATCTAGGAAGGGGCAGAAGCTTCTAGAGGAGGGAAGGGATGCCTTCCTAGGTGGGAAAAGGACAGCCTACCAAGGAGCACTCTAGAAGCCATAGAATCTGCTAGGAAGCTCCAAATCTGGCATGCTTTGGTGTTCTGGAAAGCTTAGATCAGTGGCTATAAAATGCCACTGCTTGTGAGCCTTGATCAAGTGTTAACTTCCATCCAATTGAGGCCAAAACTATTGCCTCACTCTCTGACCAGATTTTGCCTTGGAACCAGTTGCCTCCACAGTTTCAGTCTCTCCAAAAACAGTTGGTGGTGTGAAACAACCACTGCTAGGGACCCTCCAGGGTGCACACTCACCCTCAGGCCAACAAAGGGTTATGGGCCCACGCCTCTAAGGGGTTCAAAGCCAGCTTGATTTCACGCTTCCAACAGCAAGACATGGCAACCAGCGAGCAAGAGAGCAGCCGTGCTGTCCTTAAGTTTGATGGGACAGGCTTTGCTTTGTGGAGGTGGCAGTTTGAGGTCTTCCTTGATGACAAGGGACTGCTTGAGCTCGTAAAAGGTGATGAGACTGCTCCGCTGGAGACTGCAACGGCTGAGGTGAAGGAGGCATAAAAGAAGCGCAACAAAAAGGCATTGGCGCTCCTTGTGTCCGCGTTATGCCCACCACAACTTGGGCACATCCAAGGATGCACCCTGGCCGCAGACGCATGGTCAAAACTCTGCTCCATCTACCAGTCAAGAAACCTTGCCAATCAGCTCTTCATCTTCAAACGGCTCGTCACCCTCCGAGCCAACGAAGGCGACAACATCATGGAGATCATGCAGCAGATTGAGTCCCTCGCAGCGGAGTGCGTGGCCACGGGTTGGGAGGTCGACTCTCAGTTGCAAGCTATGATCCTCCTTCTGGCCTTGCCAGACAGTTGGAGTCCCATTATCACAGTCCTTGGTGACTGGCCTTCCGACGAGCTGAAGTACCCGAAGGTTGCTGAGTACGTGCGCAATGAGTGGATGCGACGTGGCGGTCGAGAGAGTGCAGCGGCATCAACTTCAGCTTACACAGTTCATCCTCAAAGTGGAGGCCGAGGCGACAAGTGGAAGGGTGCCAAACAGGGCACTAAGAAGGGTGACAAGAAGGGGGAGTGCTTCAACTGTGGCAAGGAGGGCCACTACGCGCGCAACTGTCCCAAGAAGAAAACAGATCGGTCGCAGCGGGACGGGAAGAAAGATGAGCACGCCCTTATGGCGTACAACTCCACCACCTTGAAGGACCCAGGAGTTGCCGTCATCGACTCCGGATCAGGCCGCCACACGCAATGCAAGAGGGCGGCATTTGTCACCTACGGCGCCTCGGAGAGACGCATGACGGTGGCCAATGGAAAAACAGAGGTGGCCGCCGGTGAGGGTAACGTCCGCATTGAGTCAATTGTGGATGGCAAACCTGTCACGAGCACAATCTACGATGTGCTACATATGCCCAACTTTGGGGCAAACCTGCTCTCTGTCAGCCGCCTTACCGACAAGGGACTTGAGGTGCTCTTCACAAAGAAGGAGGCCGTCATCTGCAAAGAGGGCAAAGGTGAGGTGATTGCGCGTGCCAAGAGGGAGGAGGACTTGTACCTGCTACGCGCAAAGATCCTCAGCAGCCGGGTGGGGTCCAACGTCGCCAATCTTGCAACGAAAGACGGAGGAGACCTGGACCTATGGCACCGCCGACTCTGCCACATTTCTCCATCAACTGTGAAGGAGATGGCTAAGAGGGAAGTGGTGCGGGGTCTCCAAATCAGCGGCCTTGATGGAACCAAGGAGACCGTGTGCGAGCCATGCATCATTGGCAAATCAACTCGGCAGCCGTTTGTCGCCAAGGGGACGCGTGCATCGGCAAAACTGGACGTGGTACACACAGATGTGTGTGGACCGCTTGAGAGCTCCATCGTCGGAGCTCGCTACTTCCTCACCTTCATCGATGACCACAGCCGGAAACTCTACCTCTACCCAATGAAGCGGAAGAGTGAGGTCCTTGCGTGCATGCAAGAGTTTGTGGCTGATGTGGAGCGACAAACAGAGTTGAAGGTGAAGGCATTCCGGAGTGACAACGGCGGTGAATATGCGGGGTGCCTTGGGTGGATGANTGAGGGACGGAGCAAGCTGGACCCGCATACCCGCCGGTGTATTTTCCTTGGATATGAGAGCGGAAGCAAGGCGTATCGGCTCTTTGACCCAAGGAGGCAGCGGATTGTGCGGAGTCGCGACATCACGTTCGACGAGAAAAGCCGTTGGACAGACAAGGAGGCAGGTCTCTCCAAGAGGGGGGAGTGGATGCCACTCCTTGAGGGGGAGACACTGGAGGATGTGAATGAGGGTGACATCCTTGCATCACCACCAACCGGAGAGCATCGCCTGAGGGATGGGCGAGCGGCAGACTTTATTCCGGCCAGTTCGGATGAGGAATTCGAAGCACCGAAGATGGACGTGGAGGTGGGGAGTCAACAGATGTCTCCAAGGTCTCCAAGAGAGGGGGAGCAGGTGCTTGGAGAGGATGGCGCCAAAAGGGGACAGCAACAACAACAACCGCCTCAAGAGCTCCGCACGAGTAACCGTGTGCAAAGAAGGACAAAAAGGTATGATGCCAACAAGGGCATTTGGACTGGGTTTGCACAAGCCTTCTTCATGCAAGAGGAGCCTCAATCTGTAAAGGCGGCACTGTAGCAGAAGGATGGGGCTGAGTGGGAGGGAGCAATAAAATCTGAGCTTGCCTCCCACGAGGAGAATGGCACTTGGGAGCTGGTTGACCGGCCGGAGGGTGAGAAAATCATCGGCTCCAAGTGGATCTTCCAGAAGAAGCTCACAAAGGAGGGGAAGGTGGAGCGGTACAAGGCGCGGCTGGTGGCAAAAGGATATGCCCAGAGAAAAGGGGAGCACTACGACGAGACCTTTGCACCAGTTGCCAAGTTTGCCTCCATCCGTACTATCCTCTCGGTGGCAGCGGCACGCGACTACNTGGATGCGCCGCAAGGGAAGGTGTGCCGGCTTCGCAGGGCGCTCTATGGACTGAAGCAAGCTCCGCTCATGTGGTACCTCAAGATGGATAGTTTCATGGGTGAGCTTGGCTTCAAGCGCTGCGAGGCCGATCACAGCGTGTACGTGCGTAATCAGCCAGGACTCCACCAAATTGTCGTCCTCTACGTGGATGACCTCATCCTTGTGTCTTCGGATGAGGGGGAGCTCAAGAGCCTGAAGCAACAGCTTGGCGGCCGGTTCAAGATGACAGACATGGGCGAGCTTGAGTACTACCTTGGCATCGCCATCAAGAGGGACCGCAAATCACGCACGCTGGAGATGGGCCAAGAAAAACATGTGCAGGAGGTGCTCTGCTGCTACAACATGGAGGAGTGTAACCCCATCGGCACACCTATGACAACGACATGTGAGCAAAGCTTGAGCATGGGCCAAAGCACGGAGGACGAGAAGGCGGAGATGGCTGGAGTACCGTACCAGTCCGTAGTTGGCAGCATAATGCATGCCATGATGGCGACGCGGCCTGACCTTGCCTTTGCTGAAGGACAAGTGAGCCGCTATGTTGCTGATCCGGGGCCGCTACATTGGCAAGCGGTGAAGAGAATCCTCCGCTACTTGAAGGCAACGACACATTCGCGACTTGTGTTTGGAGGGGGAGCGCGGACTGACTCCCTCGAGTTGCTTGGCTACTCTGATGCTGACTGGGTAGGTGACGTTGATGACCGCAAGTCAACATCAGGCTATGTTTTTGTGCTTGGTGGTGCAGCGGTGTCTTGGGCAAGCCGGAAGCAGGACAGTGTGGCTCTATCCAGCACTGAGGCGGAGTATATTACGCTCGCAGAAGCCGCAAAGGAGGCATTGTGGCTGCGGCGATTGCTCAAGGAGATTGGGGTGCCGCAAAAGAAACCAACGGCACTCAATGTTGACAACATGAGTGCCATCAGCCTGACCAAGAACCCTGTGCTACACCGGAGGACCAAGCACATAGAGATCCGGCATCACTTTGCATGAGACCTTGTTGCAAAGGGTGATGTGGTGCTTGTGCATTGCGGCACAAAGCACATGCTTGCTGATGCCATGACAAAGGAGCAACCCAAGGACAGGCATGATGCTACTTGTATGGAGCTTGGGCTTTCCCAAGCCTCTTGAATTGCACGCTGAGCATGGACAACTGCCATGGGTGACGCGCAAGGGGGAGATTGTTGGAATGATGCTCCTCACCATGGCAGGAGTGACTCCAAAAAGGAACACCAAAAAGACAAGCTTTAGTGGCTTAGTGGTTAATGGTGTCCACCTCTAGAGGCAGGGGCCCGGGTTCAAGTCCCACAAGATGAAATTATGCCCTGCCTCAAGGGAGGTGGAGAATAGATGCCAGGAAGCTAGCTCAACCTCTAGAGTTCCTCTTTAAGTTTCTAGAAGGCCAGGTGAGGGTCCAGGAAGGTGGCACACCTTCTAGAAGGGGTGACTTGTCCTACAAGGCATCTAGAGGTGTCTTGGTCTTCTGGACACCTTCCCTCCTACTAGAAGCAAGCTGAGGAATCTAGGTAGGGGCAGAAGCTTCTACAGGAGGGAAGGGATGCCTTCCTAGGTGGGAAAAGGACAGCCTACCAAGGAGCACTCTAGAAGCCATAGAATCTGCTAGGAAGCTCCAAATCTGGCATGCTTTGGTGTTCTGGAAAGCTTAGATCAGTGGCTATAAAATGCCACTGCTTTTGAGCCTTGATCAAGTGTTAACTTCCATCCAATTGAGGCCAAAACTATTGCCTCACTCTCTGACCAGATTTTGCCATCCTTGGAACCAGTTGCCTCCACAGTTTCAGTCTCTCCAAAAACAGTTGGTGGTGTGAAACAACCACTGCTAGGGACCCTCCAGGGTGCACACTCACCCTCAGGCCAACAAAGGGTTATGGGCCCACGCCTCTAAGGGGTTCNTGAGCTCGAGCATGGGCCCGAGCACGGAGGACGAGAAGGCGGAGATGGCTGGAGTACCGTACCAGTCCGCAGTTGGCAGCATAATGTATGCCATGGTGGCGACGCGGCCTGACCTTGCCTTTGCTGAAGGACAAGTGAGCCGCTATGTTGCTGATCCGGGGCCGCTACATTGGCAAGCGGTAAAGAGAATCCTCCGCTACTTGAAGGCAACGGCACATTCGCGACTTGTCTTTGGAGGGGGAGCGCGGACTGACTCCCTCGAGTTGGTTGGCTACTCTGATGCTGACTGGGCAGGTGACGTTGATGACCGCAAGTCAACATCAGGCTATGTTTTTGTGCTTGGTGGTGCAGCGGTGTCTTGGGCAAGCCGGAAGCAGGACAGTGTGGCTCTATCCAGCACTGAGGCGGAGTATATTGCNATCAGTGGCTATAAAATGCCACTGCTTTTGAGCCTTGATCAAGTGTTAACTTCCATCCAATTGAGGCCAAAACTATTGCCTCACTCTCTGACCAGATTTTGCCATCCTTGGAACCAGTTGCCTCCACAGTTTCAGTCTCTCCAAAAACAGTTGGTGGTGTGAAACAACCACTGCTAGGGACCCTCCAGGGTGCACACTCACCCTCAGGCCAACAAGACATTGTCACTTTTCCAGGCAATAGCAGTGATCAAGATCCTAGGGATCGGACGATTGCAGAGCCTCACCAGCTATTGGCACTATGTACTCAGGGATAGGTGAGTTTGTTGTCACAACAGGGTGGTCCACAAACAAATTGACCTACTACGTTCGTTCCCCGTGATAATGTTTGTGGGAGAGCTCAGTCAGCTTGTGATGACAATGGATGCGATAGTATAAAGTGGCTTGACGTGTGCCTTTTGTTGTTATTCTGAGTCTTTTGTTGAGTATCCAATAGAGACAAGGTGCTCTGTGGCATGTTGCTCTGTGTCAAATACATGTTTTAAGACAGCGATACTTGAATCATTGACTCCAGAGCCACCCAACACATGACCTGTCGTCGTAGTGACTTCTTGGTGCTCGATCTTGCTGCTTCACTTGGGTCTGTTTACAGAGGATCTGGTCAGTCATCGCATTTCTAGGGTGTCAAAGTAGTACGCTTCGATGGTCTGTCTGGCCCCTTGTACATTTCCAATGTTCTCTTTGTCCTTTCTCTCAAGCTTAGACTGCTTTTTGTTCGTGCTTGCACCAGGATGGGTCTCTCTGTTGAACACTCCACGGGCTCTGCCAATATGATTGCTTTTGATAGTTGTGTCATTGTTCTTTGTGCCTCAGTTGTTAATGACCTATCGTGTGTGTCTCATTACATTTGCTCTGTCTCCTCTCCTTCCTTTACATCTGCATGTGTGTTTGTTATTGGTGTTCTCTCTCTAGAACACTAGCATTTGTTGCATCGTTGCAATTGCAATGTGAGCTCAAACATCGTGTCCAATCTCACTTGGACTCAGCCTGCCCTCGGTCTTGACGCATCTTCCTTCAAGAATTCACCCAAGACTGACTGTCTCTTCTGCGCTCAGGGTAAGATGCATCCCTACATGTACCCTCTCCCCACTTCCGGGGCTTTGTATCCACTCGAGTTGGTCCACTCAGACCTTCTCGGTCCCCTCCCTGTCAATTTTCTCTTAGATCGGGGGCTATGTGTCCTCACATTGACTGATGAATTTACGCAGATGAGGTGAGTGTACAGCCTTGTCCACAATAGAGATGCCATCCTGGCAGTTTTCATGTGGCTGGTGATGGCTGAGCGCCAGTCTTGTCAGACCCTCCACACGTTTCGCTCGGATCGTGGTGGTGAGTTCTTTGGCGAGATGGATACCTTCTTTGCAAAGCACAGGATTTTTTACCTGCCCCTGCTACACCACAGAAGAATGGCGTATGTGAGCGGTGTAACAACACCATGGAGGATACAATCCATGCCATGTAGTCTGAGTGCGGTCTTCCAGAGTCCTTTGCCTTTAAGGAGTTTTCTTACATAACATGGGTCTGGAACCGTCAACCACGTGATCCTCTTCCAGACCATGTCACGCCGTACAAGTTATGGTTTGGTCATCGTGACAACCTCCATCTTGCTCGCATTTGGGAGTCCCTAGCTTGTGTCTTGTACACCAAAGACCAACATCGATCCAAGGGCTTTACCATGGGATCGCATGTGTGCCTTCCTTGGTAATTCCCCACCTTTGATGGTCTTGCGTTTTTGGGACCCTCTCGTCACCGCATCGTTGAGTCTTGAGACACTCGCTTCTTTGAGGATCTCACCTACTGCAATCGAACCAGCATTCTATTGCTAGCTGACCACATTCCCACCTGTGTGGCTTCACGGCGGATGGAGGAGTCTAGACCTACTGATGGGTATATCTAGACCTCCTCACCTGTGGTCCGGTCTCTAGTTGATGGTGATCCGGCCATTATGGCTGTCGGTCTCATGGCAATGTTGGCTCCCTCAGGCTCACCTGCTTTTGTGCAGGTGTCAGTTCTTTCTAGCACACGTAATCCACTGCTAGTCTATGTCCCTTCTCGTACATATGCTCACGTGCTAGTCTGAGTCCCTCCTGGCACACCTATCCCCGTGCGAGTATCAGTCCGTTCTGGCACACCTGCCTCCGTGCCAGTGCCGGTCCCTTCTGGCACACCTGCCTCCATGCCAGTGCCAGTCCTCCCTGGCACAACTACTTATGTGCCTATGACGGTTAGCTCTAGCACACCTGGTCGCGTGCGTCTGGCAGTCTCCCCAGTCACACCTGGTCCTCTGTCTACACTTGCTACCTTGGTGTGTGTGCCAACACTTATCCATGATCATCTTGCATCCTCTTTACTTCCCTTGATGTAGTCCCTACGGTTGTGGACCAGCCGGTTGCTACGTAGCCAGAGGTGAGCACCTCAACTTTGGGTTACTCCAGTGAGCCTTGTGGTCGTCTTCGACCACTCGCCTCCAGGGCTCAGCGGACATTCATTTCAATACATAGGCATTCTACTCGTAGTGTTCAAAGTGGAGAGCCTGGCCCGGAGGCCTTTGGCTTGAGTTTCTATGCAGACTATGCTAAGGTGCACCCATTATGCCCCATCATTTACAGGTTTGTCTCCCGAGATTTCTCAATCGCTTGCGATGTTGTAGCTCACCTTGTCCTGGTCTTACCGAGTGCGGAGGCATGTTTCTTAGAGGTCTCCCTCAATGATACCTGATCCATGCACATTGAAGGAGGCTATTTCGTCTTAGGATGCAGAGTTGTGGTGTGCTATTTGTGAGGATAAGATGCGAGCCATCTGTGAGCACGGTGTTGCTGAGCTTGTTGACCTCTTGCCTGGGTGGAAGACTGTACATGCTAAGTGGATGTTTCGTAAGAAGATGAAGCTTGATGGCACACTGGATCACTACAAGACTTGCTTCACGGCCAAGAGGTTTTCATAGGTTGAGGGTGTGGATTTCACTGACACATTTGTACCCGTTGGCCGCATGACCACAACTCGAGTTTTGTTCTGGGTTATTATTCAACACTACCACACCAGATGGATGTGAACAATGTGTTCCTCCATTGCACCTTAGAGGAGGACATCTACACGATCTAGCAATCTTGTTTTGAGGTAGGTGACAAGGTCTGGCGCTTCCGTAAATCCTTGTACGGCTTAAAACAATAATACAGGTGCTAGAACTAGGACATCACTGGCAAATACATACATGCCGGTTAGGTTTTGAGTAAAGCCAACCCGCCCCTTTCTCTCAGACGGATAGCTGAGAGCTTTACCAGCATCTTGGTTTATGTGGACGACCTCCTGATGGCGTCTCCTTCCATGGAGGCTGTGAAGAAGGCCAAGGTAATCCTTTAAACTACCTACAGAATGAAGGACCTTGGTCCTATAACTGTGTTTCTCAGGATGGAGATCATGCATTATCGTCAGCGACGAACACCTTTGCTGCATCAGGCACGTTATGCCCACGTCGTGGGGGAGAGGTTTCCTGACCTCCTTGGTGTAGTTCCCACAACATCCATTCCCATTACACCTGATGGATACGATGCTTTGAAGGTGGATGATCCTGCATAGCTAGGAGAGACAGTGGACGTGACCCCGTACTTACGCCTCATTGGCTCTTTGATGTACTTGGCCACTACCACACGACCCAACATTGCCTTAGCTGTCAACATGCTTGCACAATTTTTGCTGTTTCCTCAGGCAAGAGCCCTTCATCCAGCTGTACGAGTGGTGTGGTACGTGATGACATTGAGATAGTTTGTGTCCAAACTCATTCTAGCATAAGCAAAAGGGGCAAGAGGGTCAGGGGAGAGGTCGCCACTCTCTCCCCTGGCCCTCCGCCTACTCTACCCTTTCCTACGCTCTGCCGGGGACCAGGAGAGAGGGTAGTCCCGTGCCTCCCCTGGTCATGTGTGTACCTGTATTTCGACATATGACTTCTGGAGCAATTAACTATATAGGAGCAGGCTTTGCACATCTCCATGTAAAGGTTCAGAAGAACGAGCGGGAGCAAACAAGACTGAAAAGTGCCAGCGTGGCAATCCGGAGCGAGACGACGCTATGCTGTCCGGTCACCCTTGACCGAGGCGATCGTACTCCAGACACACGGGAACGGACTCGCAAGAAGCAGTAACAGGGTGACCGGACTACCGGCACTTGTAGATTTTTCTGGCAGTAGCCAGC
>SZWC01014761.1:44230-66040 GCA_023375785.1 Penium margaritaceum
TTTCGCATTTTTGGCTGTACGGCATACGCCTGGATTCGCCCAGAAGACAGGACCAAGTTGGGAGCACACAACAAAAAATGCTTCCTCCTGGGCTATGAAGAAGGCGGGAATGCATATCGTCTTTGGGACAACGATGCCAAACGAGTTTTTCGTAGCAGAAGCGTCACTTTTGATGAAACCTTCTCAGATCGCTCTATCTCCAACTGTCCACCAGCGCTTACGCCCCAGATCATCCTGACGGATCACACCAACATGGGCAACGTTCTCCAAAAATTCTCAGTGGACGCCTCCCCTGATGAACATGAGGGTGTACTTCCACCAGTTGTACCCGCAGAACACCACTCTCACCTTCTTGCTCAACCCCTTGTCCATGTCCTGGCTAATCAAGGCTTACCACCCCTACCAACACCGGCACCTCNCTCGCCCTGAGGCCGCTCAGTGGCATGCTGCTGCTGTCGAAGAATTTGAACAGCTCCAAAAACAGAACACCTGGACGCTTGTTCCGCGCCCAGCCAATGCACCCGTTGTCACCTGCAAATGGGTCTTCAAGACCAAACATGATGCTAACGGTGATCCTTGCAGGTACAAGGCGCGCCTCGTCGCCCGTGGATTCAGTCAAGTGCTCGGTGTTAACTACAGTGACACTTTCGCCCCTGTAGCTAAATACTCCTCCATCAGGGTAATTTTGGTGCTTGCGGCCTCTAATGCCTGGCATTTGCATCAGATGGATGTCAAATCGGCATTTCTCAACGGTGATCTTGAGGAAACCGTGTACATGACACAGCCCGAAGGATTTGTTGAGCAAGGGGGGGAAAATCTTGTCTGTCTGCTCAAAAAATCCCTCTACGGTCTGAAGCAGGCTCCCCACCAGTGGAACAAGAAGATCCACATCTTCTTTCTGTTGCAGGATCTGCAGCGCCTTCACGCCGATCATTCTGTCTACTTTCGCCATGGCCCCACCCCACTTGGTGTCATTCTGTATGTTGACGACCTGGTCATTTTTGGGCCATCTCTCCAGGTGATCTCCACCTTCAAGCAGCAGCTGGCTCTCACCTTTGAGATGACAGACATGGGCCAGCTCACGTACTACCTCGGCATTCAAGTCAATCACGACATGCTTCAGCCTCAAGTTCTTCTCTCTCAAGCCACCTACGTTCAACGCATGGCAGAGAAGTTTGATCTGGGTCAATCGGCTGCCATCTCCACCCCGCTGGTTCCGCATCATGGCCTCACGAAACCAGCAACATCTGAAACCCTGGCATCACCAGCAGAAGCCAAGTTGTATCCCAGCATGGTAGAATCCTTGATGTATGCCTCTGTCGGCACACGTCCTGACCTGTCCTATGCCGTAGGCATTCTGAGCCAGGGATGTAAGGCACCGACCAAGGATCACCTCACAGCGGCAAAGCGGTGCATTCGCTATTTGCGCAGTACTGCCACCATGTCCATCCGCTACACCAATACCACTGGACCTCTCCTCATCGGATTCTGTGACGCTGACCTCTCGGGTGACCAAAGCAACAGCAATTCAACCTCCGGTTATGTGTTCAAAATCAACGGGGGTCCTGTCTCGTGGCGCTCCAAGAAGCAAAGTGTGGTCGCACTCTCCTTGACTGAAGCTGAATACATATCACAGAGCGAGTGCACGCGAGAAGCTGTATGGCTGAGGATGCTGCTCTCTGAGTTGGGTTTTGACCAGCTGGAACCGACAACCATCTACTGCGACAACCAAAGTGCGATTGCACTAGCAGAAGATCCTGTCCTGCATGACAGGACTAAGCATGTCAAGCGGCAGTTTCATTATGTGAGGGATGCAGTAGCCGAAGGAGAAGTCGAGATGGTCTATGTTGAAACCAAGAAGCAGGAGGCTGATATTCTGACAAAATCACTGGATACCAAACAGCACGGTGAACTGTGTGAGCGTCTCGGACTAACCTGTCTGTGAAAAACCGTGGCGGTTAACCCTTGTCGCTAGCAAGGATCGGAGCGCCGCACCCAGCAGCATCATTGACTCATTGACCACTCGCATGGGATGTGTTTTGGATGNTGGATGCTTGACTGCTTGACTGACTGCGAGCGAAAGAGGGGCAGTGAAGGGTACCCTGTAACCGTGATCCATAAAATGGATACACGGAGTGAGGATGAGAGGAAAGGAACCGGTCCAACAGCTCTTCCTCGCGAACCCCCAAAAACATGCTGCTAAAATATCTACCCACCTATTTCTGATCTTGACTCACAAAAGACTCATGATGAAAATGCTCAGGGGGGGGAGGAGAAGAACAACAACTAGTCACCGTTCGATTGAAAGAAACTGATGAGAAATCAACCATATGGTCTTATGATCTACGAATGAGATTGGACCAAAAAAGGAGGGAATGATGACATTGAGATAGTTTGTGTCCAAACTCATTCTAGCATAAGCAAAAGGGGCAAGAGGGTCAGGGGAGAGGTCGCCACTCTCTCCCCTGGCCCTCCGCCTACTCTACCCTATCCTACGCTCTACCGGGGACCAGGAGAGAGGGTAGTCCCGTGCCTCCCCTGGTCATGTGTGTACCTGTATTTCGATGTACAACTTCTGGAGCAATCAACTATATGGCAGCAGGTTTTGCACATCTCCATGTAAAGGTTCAGAAGAACGAGCGGGAGCAAACAAGACTGAAAAGTGCCAGCGTGGCAATCCGGAGCGAGACGACGCTATGCTGTCCGGTAACCCTTGACCGAGGCGATCGTACTCCAGACACACGGGAACGGACTCGCAAGAAGCAGTAACAGGGTGACCAGACTACCGGCACTTGTAGATTTTTCTGGCAATAGCCAGCAGCTGCAGTATTTAGTAGATTGCTTTGTACTTTCACGCTTCTTAATGAAATTGGCAGATTCTTTCTCCATTCATTCGTCTGGATCCTGATCTTTGGTTTCAGCTTCATCTGTCAAGCAATTCAGGCTTGTGCCTTGTGTTACTCTCTCAGATCTGTGACGTAATGTCAATTCAGGACTCTCACAGAAGCAACTTCAGTTGACCAATGCAGAAGAAGAAATTCACCGTGACCTGTTCAGTATTCAAGATCTTGGGAGCCCATTTTTCCAACAGTACGTGGTCTTCACACCGTGCCTTGAACTTTGCTTTTGAGGACAATGTTTGGTGATAGTCGACGGCTAAACAATGGTGACTGGGTATGCAGCCCTGATGGACGCAGTCAGACAGGTTGTATGTGCCTGCTGGGTAGCAGCACTGTGTTGCAACACAGTGGCAAGCAGAATTGCATTGCACGTAACTCATCAGAGGCTGAGTATGTTATGCTTGGGGTTGGGGCTGCCAAGGTGGTGCGCCTGCAGTGACTGTTTTGTGAGTCGCATTTAAGTACACAAGTCCAACCAAACGATGTAAAATGGAACAATCTAGGTGCAAGATCCTAAACAAGTGTTGGCTAGAACTTGGCAGTCCTACGAGTTGCTTGGCTGTCTGAATGACGATTAAAATAAAGTGCCTTGTATAGAAGTACAATCCTTGTAACTAAGTGAGGAACAAGCCAGGATGAAACGATGAATGAAATGGTCCCTAGGAGCTGGTCATCAAGAAAATTCCAGAGAGCATGGGAGGACGCGCCAGCCGAGGCTGATGTTGTCAAAGTAGTCGTCGAGCATAACGGCACCCAACGAGGAAGTGATGACAAGTCCGAAAGTCACCGCAGCTGACATACCAATACTCCTCCATGCCTCACAGTCACCGCAAGTGAGCAAAGATCACAAGATGAAAGCCATGACTTCCAAGGCACAAGATAGAGCCATAGAAGAGAAGCAAAAGGAGAGAGGAAGCAATGAGAGCAGTGCACGAATCACCCAATTGGAGAAGCGTGCGCACAGAGTCCAACATTGTACACAAAGAACTAGAAATTGCTGCCAAAGATACACTGCAACAGAGGATTTGGATAGAAATCTGAACAATCATATGAAATGATATGTTCCAGGACAGGGTGAGGGAATGAAGAAGCTCCCTTAGCAACATTCTGTGTTAAAGGACATGTTGCCAGGCAGGGAGTATCATAGACTGTGATGGAAAACATGGAGACACAAAGAAAAAACACTTGAAATTGGAAACATTTTCCTTTGGAGTGATAGCAATGGGAAAACCCTGTTAGCAAGCTCTGGACGATACAGTAGGAATTGTGATGATGGCTTCATGCAGGAGCTGGAGAAAACCATAGAAGTGGAAGGAAGAGCTAGAACAACGTCCATGACCTGCAACTCATTGTTCACTATGACAACTAAGAAGAAAAACTTTCGTTGGAACCAACACCAGCATCAATGACAATGGAGAAGACCAGTTCAAACATGAACCACATTAAGCGTTATACAGTGCATTAGGAAACTCTCCATGAGCTCTATTTCATTTCCTTATCCTCCACAACTTTTTTCTCCATCTCCTCTAGGCCACATGGATGTTTGTCGCGCGGTTTGGGACACCATCCTCTTTAGATCTGTTTTTCCCTCTCCTTTTTCTAAGATTCATTGCCACCATCCTAGACCAAGCGTTGGTGCAAGAGGTCCCTCAAAGTTTAAAGAGTTTAAAGGGATGAGAGGGTACCAACAACAAGAGAGGCAAATACTTTGGGATATTTTTAGGCCTTCCCGTTGCTTTCTCGTGGGCTCAAGAAAGGCACCTCCAATAAGCACGAGATATGTAAAGACAAGAGAAGAGAAGGGAAAAAAAGACCAAATGACGCAAGACAAGAGAGACGAAGACCACAAGTTTAAGCAATGGTTTGGCTGCATGCTCTCCTTTTTTTTTCTTGATCCTTATGAACTCTCCCTTTTACTCTAGTATGAAGAGAAAATCCCATATCGTTACCAATTTTTTTCCTTTTTCTTTTTCTCTTTGCCAGGTTCAGATTTAGCTTAGGTCTCAGGAGCTACCTAGGGCCGTGTGTCACGGATGAGAACTATTAGCTTTAAAACAGTGTGATTGTGCCGACCCTGGTGGGCATGGGAGTAAGATGTTTTCTACCATGTGATTGTGCTGACCGTGGCAGCCAAGGGAAGTAACACATTTTACCGCATGATTGTACCATTTGCGTCGGCTTGGGAAAAATGAAATGCTTTTCTAGTGGAATCACCAATAATGAGAGGAAGAAGGCAAGAAAGAAGTGACTCTTGATTGGATACATGTAAGCTGCACGACAAAACATTGGAGGATGGCTAGGACCGGGTCAACAAGGGCAAGATGGTGACGGCTTTACCACGCTTCCTCGGTGGACCCCGAATTTAGAGGGACGCGGCCGCAAGCACGGTGGCTAACCCAAAGGCCACTGCATTGCCAACGACAACACGTGCGAACCTCAGCAAAACCAAGAAGCGTGTGGCCACCAAGGAAGTGCTTTAGGAGCATGTTGATGTGCAAGAGGATGATCTTCATGTGAAAGAAGACGTACTCGGGAAGGACCACCCATACGCGGACCCGGATGAAGAGCACGCATACAATGGTGGGGAAAATAATGATTTTTACTGTCATGAGGAGGACTTGATGTAGTCTCTTGAGAAGGGTAAAGCACCCGTTGATCCAACATAAGTTACCTAAAGCAGCGATGATGCTGATAGTAGCAAGGGTACAAAAAGCAATCACATAGTAAGATCTTCCGAGTATGAGTCGGGTCGTGATACGATGATGGCAATCTTTGCTACTTTTCAAAAACTAGTTGAGACGGCAACCAAAGTGGTGGAGTACCTCATTTTCAATGGCAATGATGGGAGGCTACACCTCATATAGGTGCAAGCGTCGAGTCCCCTTTCTATGGCAAGGAGCCAATGAGGCACCTTTACAATCACTCTAGTGTGGTGGCGGAAGAAGGAAACTTGTGGAATGTGGACCTTTGGAAGGGTGTGTATGCAAATTGTACTCCCCTCCAGTGGAAAAAGGTGAATGGTCATTGCAAGGCTCTCAAGGCCATCACTACGGCTCCAAATGAATCAGAGTTAAACATGGCCTTTGTCAATCTTCTGGCCCTCCTTGGGCAACACATAAGAAACCTTGACCAAGAATGCCAACTCCAACATTTGGTTTTCCAAAAGGTAATGCACTGATGTAATTACCCCAACCATGCATTGCAGAGTGTGACTCAGGCTTGGTTATAGAGACAGAGCAGAGCAGAGCATACAACGACTGATAAAGCCATCAGTGGTGGCAAAAGACTCCTAGTATCGACGACTTTTTGAGGCGATAATGAATGTGGTTGATCAATGACTTGGAAGTATTTCGTAATGGTGTGAAGTTGATTTGCTCATCCGCATGGAGCCTTTATGCATGTATACAAGACTCCATTTAGTCAATTGGATGACCTTGCCACAACATGGCTTGAAGACAATCACTTCAAGTACGTGGTCAAGGAGTGGATTACATAGCTCCCTCACGTAGAGTAGCAGCAGATGCCATGGGAGGTCTTCTGTGTCATCATGCGTAAGAAGTGCATACAATGTGAAGAGGTACAACAAGCTTTCAAAAACCTTAAGGACTTCAAGCAACTTGGTAGCTCACTCAATTCTCACTTGAGCGAGTTCACAACGCTTGTAGAGGAAGCTAAAAGCTTCACTCAGGGTAATGGATTTCAAACATTCAAGGTGGTAAGCGATGGTATCAAGAGCACTTGGTGTCATTGTACTTGCGTGATAGTCTTGCTCGCGAGAAGTTGAAGGACAACCTTGGATGAGCTGGAGGACATTGTGTGCCTACATGACCAAAGTGTATTCGGTAAACTTAAAGCAATACTTGGATACATGGAATGAGCAAACGAACGCATGCAGCAAGGCGTAACAAACCCATAGAGGTTGAAAGGGTTGAAGGGATAGTCGGACAGCGTGGTGGGACCAAGGATGATTTTGTCCACTAGTCTAAAAGGTAGATGGACAGATGACCTGTAGCACACGGATGGGAAGCTTGGCCCATTAGGCCAAAACCGTGATACTTGAGAGTCTCCGACCCTCAAGTCATCCCATCCATCGCCTCATAGGCTTGGACCAGTTCAAGCAACGTGGCACACTAGCGCTACATGGCCCCCAATCACAAGCGCAGCCATGACAAAGACGAGTTGTAGGCAGTGCCTCAGCATCGCACCACGATCTTCCTCAAAGGGCTCTGCCACAACTTAATCCATTCTAGCCACCCTAGGAGTGACAACTCCCAGCTTGCTGATAGAAAATAGAAGACTATGACACTAGCTGCATCCGCAGCACCTCGTGGAGATGGTGCCGCGGGTGGCCGACACATAACTGTGGGTTTGGCTCAGAGAAATGGACAATGCTTGTAGGTAAGAGCTCCTAGTGTGAAAGCAAGGGAGACAAGCAAGAGAGAAAGTCAAGCGGCCATGGATGTGTAGGTTTAGCGATGGCACAGGAGGAAACGTGCAAGTTGAAGAGGTAAGAGTGCAAAGAGGTGTTAGGTGTAGCGAGAGCACGAGAGCGAGCGGGCAAGCAGCAAGCTCGTCATTGCTTGCATATCGTGCCGACCTAGGCACCGAACCGGTGCATGCTACATCAAAACAACCAAATGCATACAGAGAGGATGGAGATAGTAGATGCGACGGGGACCACTAGGGCCAGGGAGCCAGTGGTGAATGCATCACCGAGCGTGGTGAAGACGAACGCAATGGAAACTGAAACAGGGACGCAGCTGGAGCCAACAGATGGTGCAGATGTTGCGGAGACGACGGCGGCTGATGCAGAGGTGCGGATGGACTTTGCGGTGGCAGCTNAGCGATGGCACAGGAGGAAACGTGCAAGTTGAAGAGGTAAGAGTGCAAAGAGGTGTTAGGTGTAGCGAGAGCACGAGAGCGAGCGGGCAAGCAGCAAGCTCGTCATTGCTTGCATATCGTGCCGACCTAGGCACCGAACCGGTGCATGCTACATCAAAACAACCAAATGCATACAGAGAGGATGGAGATAGTAGATGCGACGGGGACCACTAGGGCCAGGGAGCCAGTGGTGAATGCATCACCGAGTGTGGTGAAGACGACCGCAATGGAAACTGCAACAGGGACGTAGCTGGAGCCAGCAGATGGTGCAGATGTTGCGGAGACGACGGCGGCTGATGCAGAGGTGCGGATGGACTCTGCGGTGGCAGCTACAGCAGATGCAGCTGAAGCCGTTGCTGATGCAATGGCCGATGCTGCTGCGGAGATCTGATTTCCTATGTCCACGATGGGTGCAGCAACGGGGCGAACAATGACTGCAGCCCCAGTGTATCCCTCGGTAGCACGCCCTGCGGAGGTAACGGCGGGAGCGCACGAAGCTCTAGCGGCTGCGCCTGCTGCAGCGGCATCTATGTTGGATGACGTCGTGCGGGTGAGTGCACACACAAGACTGATGACGTCCTGTGTCAATGCTGCGTAAAGCTGAGCAGCAGTAACCTATGGGCCGTCGTGTTGTCGAAGATCCCCCCTAGATGAAGGGGTTGGGGATACGCTTACCGGACGGCGACGTGGAGCCCGCGCAGATGGTGCTGAAGCGGACTTAGATGCCCGGTCGCTGCTCATGCCTCTGCGACGGCGTTCACGATGATGCCCGTCCCCCTCCCCCCCCGCGTGTAGTAGCCACAAGAGGAGAATGCGGCCGGGACGTCATGCTGCGCCAGCGTGGTGGCTGCAACACCAACCCCGCGGCGTCACGTTGTAGCGCACCAACTGCTGCAACAGACGCGAAGTGCGTGCGTGCGGCCGCTACGGGCGACTATTGTGGCTGAGGGTGCAGCTGCTGTTTTCTCGTTTGCAGCTGTGGTGGTATGTCCACACCACCACTTATGGGTTTTGCCCCCAAAGCAACTACGGTTGCTGCTACGTCCTGTGCGTCTGCTGCCGTGGTGGATGCGACAGTGACGAGTATGGCCAATGCTGTGCAGCTGACGCTGATGCTGGTGCTACGGCTGCTGATAGAGTGCGCAAATCGCGACAGCACCGGCTGCGGTGATGTGCACGGTGGTGGTGATGGCGGCTGCAGCTGTGGTGAGGCTGCTGCCACGGCTGTAGGCAGCACACCGTCAGGAGGGCTACGACGTGAGCAATGGCCCCAACCTCCAATGACGAGGTGGCGGCTTCAGTTGTGGCCGTGGCTTCCGGGGCAACTTCAAGTGCTCCAGCTGCAATTGCAGTTGCAAACGCCGCCGCCGATGCACCAGATGCGGTTGCAGGTCTGCTGCTGCAACCGTTGTTGGCGCTGTAGCCGCTCCAGCCTCAAACCATGTGGAGATGCCCGCAACTGGTTACACTTTAACGGCTGCTGAGACACAATGCACTGCCAAGAGGGTTATGCCAAGGTAGTGCGTAGTAAGGAAGAACTCCATTGGAGGCGAACACGCTACGAGTCGGCAGTAGCGTGGTGAAACGCCGGCGGAAGCGGGGATGGCGGCGGTGAAGAGACGCCGCCGGGAGCGGTTGATCACGAGCACTGTTGTGGCAGCTCTCTCTCCCTTATCTGGTCTGATAACAGTAGGTAAGAGCTCCTAGTGTGGAAGCAAGGGAGACAAGTAAGAAAGGAAGTCAAGTGGCCATGGATCTGCGGGTTTAGCGACGGCGCGCGAAGAAACGTGCAAGTTGAAGAGGTAAGAGTGCAAAGAGGTGTTAGGTGTAGCGAGAGTGCGAGAGCGAGGGGGCAAGCTGCGAGCTCGTCATCGCTCGCATCTCGTGCCGACCTAGGCACCAAACTGGTGCCTGTTACATCAAGATAACCACATGCACACAGCAGTTTGCAACATACAACCTGTTGTTGTGTGTTTCGTACACGGCTTACGGTGAACCCTCGGCTCATGTCCATTCACGAGCAGATCCTTGAGACTGGCGACGGCGGCAGACGACCGGTTGCCTGCGGCAACGGGCGCCCAGAAGACTCTCGCATTTTTTAGATTCTTGCTGTGGGAAAGCACATAGGCGTGCTGCCTATCAAGACGTAGATCTTGTTGATGCGGCTGTTCTGGTTCAAACGGCTCGTCGTTCTGACGTGTCTGCAGGGAGTTATGGCCAAAACTGTGTTTCTGCCACTGTTTTGTCCTACTAGAAAACAACGCCGTTGTGCGCCGCATGTGTGTGCATCCACTAGGTCCATGACACTATTTAGGTTGTCCAGGCCGCAGTTGTCATTCCTCTCTACAGAATTCAACATTTGAAGCCTCTGACACTTGTGTTTGTGTCCCTAGCCAACTCCTTGTTGTTCTCACCTCCACCTGTGTGTGCTAGTGAGTTAGCTGACCGGCTTGTACTGCCACGCCAGCAACAGCAGTGCTAGGAAGCTGTCTCTCATGGTATCGGAGCGCCGGGGTTCGACACCCATTGTGGACTCCGAGGGGGGGTCCATTCCTGTGTGGGAGGAATGTAGCGCGAGGTGTGCCACGTGGCTCGAACGTGGGTTTTGGCCTGTGGGCGACGGATAGGATGAGTTGAGGGTCGGAGACCCTCAACTACCGCGGTTTTGGCCCAGTGGGCCAAGCTTTCCATCCGTTTGTTACATTTGGTATCAGAGCAGTGAGCCATTGCTCGCACAGCTGCGTGGCAGAGGCGCAGCAACCGCAACAGCAGTGAGAAACCGCAGCCGTTGCCTGGAGTCGCAACAGCTGCAATGCCCACTGCCTCGGCGGGAGGTCCTGGGAGGACCCACCACCACTCCGACCGTTTTCTTAAAAAACTCCGCGCACGTTCCGCGGCCGTTCTGCGACAGCGGAAGCCGGTCCGTGCAAAATCCGTGGTGCTCCGCGGCGGCGAGGTCTCCGCAGCGGATGCGGCATCTGCGCGGCCGCAACGGAAGACGCCAACCGTGCCGCGGTGGCACGCGGTGTTCCGGAGTGCATGACATCATGGTGACAGTACCTCGGCAGATCCGCGGTGTTCCGCGGATCCTTGACGTTCCACCGCGGCAGCTCCGCGGCGGTTCCGGAACAGGCCGGCGGTGACCCACGGAGTTCCGTGGCAACACGTCCACGGCAGTTCCGCGGCTGATCGACGGTCGTCAGACGCAGCCGCTTCGCTGTGGTTGCGGAACGCTTTGACGGTGTTGCCCCGGCAGTTTGTGGCACCCCGCGGTGTTCCGCCTCGGCGCGACCGCAGTAGCCGTTCTGTGGCGGTGTTTCCGCGGCGGTGTTCTGCGGCGGTGCTCTGTGGAAATGTTCCGTGGCGGATTTGTTCCGCGGTAGTGTTCCGCTGCAGCCTTCCGCGGTGGTGCTCCGTGGCAGCGTTCTGCGGCGACGTTCCACGGCGGTGATCCGCGGTAGCGTTCCGCGGCGGTGTTTCACACAAAAAAAAAGGGGGGAAGGGGAGGGGAGCAACCGGTCGTCATGCCGAAGCAAACCCCCGCTAGCGCCGCCATCGATGCAGCTGCCGAGGGCAGCTCCGTCAGCAGCCAACGCCGGGCTCTGGCATCGTCACCACAATTGCAGCTACAGCAACAGCAGCATCAGCAGCAGCAGTAGCTGCCGCAGCAGCACCAGTAGCAGTGGCAGCAGCAGCAGTCGCAACAGTAGCAGCAACAACCGCTTTAGCAGTAGCAACAGCGGCTGCCGAGCCCGATGACATTGGCGCACTAGGTGCGCGCGCTGGCTGACCTGCAGGCGGAGAGCCACAATTCTTTGACAAGTCAGGTCGAGGAGCTATAGGACCTGATCAAGGGCTTACTGCCTCAGCAGCAGCAGTCCCAGAAGCAGCAGCTACATCCGTCCGCTGACCCGAGCAAGGACCGCCTCGCCCACGGCGGTAATGCTGATGAGGTCGCGGCATGCCTCATCCGCCTGGAGGCGCGTGCACGAGCGCTTGAGGCCAATACCGCTCTCCACGGCACAAGCTCCACCACCGAGGCTGGCCCGAGCTCATCTCGCCGCCCTCTGAGCTTAAAGGAGCTGGCTCTGCGGGCCCGCCTGGGTAAGGGGGTTGCCTCCTCTATGCCCGGCCCCGTAGTGGCTGCAACCGTTGCTCTGCAGACGGTGAAGCCATCCAAGTGGTTTGAGTCGGACCCGCCCGTCTTCCGGATTGGGAACGACTTCAAGTCCCGGGAACCACGCTTCCGCATGTGGGCCATTAGCGAGGGAGTCCTCGCCTACTACCTCACTCTATACCAGGCGTCTGACCCCGCCCAGACACAGATGGCGGTCCACGCCGCTTTCGGCCTGATGAAGGCCGCCCCGGGCTTCACCAAGGACTTCAGTCGGTTCCTTGGCGATTCGCTGACAGGCTCGGGAGCTGACCCTTGCGCGGCGTGGGCACTGGCTGTCACTCTTTTTTAAGGCGCCACCTTGGCTCTGACGTCCCAGCGCCTTGCCGAATTCAACTCCCTCTGCCAGACTGCTCAGGAGTCTGCAGCTGACTACTGGCGCCGGGCGATCCAGCTGCACGAAGAGCTGGGAGATGATGCCCTCGCGCAGTACTTCGCCCTTCAAATCATCCTCTACGGCATCCATCCCGATTACGCGCACGTCTTTAGCAACATCGACCAGACTCTGCTTCGGGACATGGCGAGCGACGGGACTCTGCTACGCTGGGCCACCCTCCACTTCCTCGAGGTCGCCGGCATGGACGCCACGAACCACGCTCACCGCAGCACCGCTTCAGGTGCAGTTGCCGCCGCATCCTACCCGCCGTCTATAGCAACAGTGGCTCAAGCTCAGGGGAAGAAGGGCCGCAAATCGTCAGGTAGTGGTTCCAGTGGCGGGAATAGCAGCGGCACCAGCACCAGTAGTGTCAGCCGCAACAGCAGTAGTAACGGTGGTAGCAGCGGCTCCGACAGCACGACGGGCCGCCGGCTCGTATGCTTTAACTGTGGGGGAGATCATGGCTATCCCGACTGCACTCGCCTGAGTGGCCGCCCATTGGACTGGGCCAAGGTCACCTGTGGGCTGCAGCAGGCGCACGAGGCGGGCATGCGCCAGACATCCGGTGCGACCACCCGCTCGGACGCCACTACCGAAGCCGTCCCAGAGGAATCCGTCGCCACAGCAGGCTTCCCCGCAGATCCTCGCGACCAGGCGCTCACCGAACACGACAGGACGATCACCGAGCTGCAATAGCTTCTCGCACTGCGCTCATCTAAGGGAGGTGCGAGTGAGTTGACTGAGTCAAGGGGTCCTACTGCATGTGGACTGTCTGTGTCGTTGCATGACGATGCTTGTGGTCCCCATGCCGAGCCATGTGTACATGACGGACCTGATGATGTGTCTTGGCTACATGCTTCTCATGTGCGCTCCGCTGGTCGCCTTGTCGTGTCCCCCACTGAGCGTCCCGCTGCCGCGCTTTGTTCTGTCACCGAGTGCCACGTTGCCCTATGTACGCGTGTCACCGACTCCACCTGGGTCGTTGACTCTGGTGCCATCCATCACATGACGCGTAGATGTGACGCCTTCGTCATCTTGCATCCTATTGGCACTGTTCTCTCTGTTTGCACCGCAGCTGGCCATGAGGTCCCTGTCCAGGGTGTTGGGGTTGTGTAGTTCACCAGGCCCACTGGTCCCGTATACATCTCCGACGTCCTCTTTGTCCCTGATCTGGAACTCAGCCTGTTGTTTGTCCGTGCTTGCACCAAGATGGGCCTGGGTGTCACGCACACAGCTGCCGATGCTCACATCTTTGTGGGCGACACTGAGGAGACCGTCCTCAGTGGGACGGTCGTCGATGATCTGTATCACATCTCTGGGTCCTCTACGAGTGCCCCACCTTTGCCTCCGTCTCCCACTACTCATTTTTTCGTCGCTGGTGCTATACCCCCGAGCACCACCGTCTTCTCCATCGCCGCCTCTTTCATGTGCACCTGGGGGATGTCGACAGGCTCATTTGCACTCAGCCTGCTCTCGGTCTTGATGCGGCGTCCTTCGAGGCACCGCCCACGACCAACTGTCTGGCCTGTGTTGAAGGCAAAATGAACCTGTCCACCTATCCTACGTCTGTCTCCAGGGCTTGTCGGCCCCTGGAGCTTGTCAACTCCGACCTCATGGGTCCGCTCCCTGTCGAGTTTCAGGAGGACCGCGATTGCTACGTCCTGACGTTGACTGATGACTTCACGCGTATGCGCTCGGTCTACAGTCTGCGTCAGAAGAGCAATCCTGCCATTGCGGTCCGTATTTGGCTGGTCATGGCCGAGCGCCAGTCTCCCCATCGCCTTAGGACATTTCGCTCGCACCGCGGCGGAGAGTACCTCGGTGATATGGCCCGCTCCTTCACCGAGCTTGGTGTCTTCCACAACCTCTCCGCTCCCGCCACCCCCCAGCAGAATGGAGTCTCAGAGCGCTGGAACCGCACCATGGAGGATGCGGTCCGTGCCATGCGCGTCGACAGCGCTATGCCTGAGGCCTTTGCCTTCGAGGGCATGGCGTACATGACCTGGGTCTGGAACTGCATTCCCCACGGCCCCCTCCCAGGTCACCGCACGCCCTACGAGCTGTGGTACGGGCGTCGCGCGGATCTGCGCCTCGCATGTGTCTAGGGCTCCCTTGGCTGCGTCTAGCTCACACCGGAGCAGCAGGGGAGCAAGCTCTCTCTGTGGGGCTGCATCTGCACCTTCGTCGGTGTCGCCCCGCGGTGGAAAGCCTGGCGGTTCTGGGACCCTGAGCTACGCCGCATCGTGGAGTCCCGTGACGCTCTCTTCTTCGAGCATCTCGCCTTTTGCGACCTAGCTCGCATCCACGCTATGTGTGCTGCTCATGCCCCTGGGTGTGTCGGACCCCATAGTGTGGGGGAGGCTCCTGTCACGGTTGGCACAGTGCCAACGGCCAGTACGGTCACTTCGTCGCCGACACCCAGTGGCTATCCCCAGAGGTTGTGCCCACCAGCATCCCTAGCCCTGTCCCATCTGTGGCTCGTTCCTTTGCCTCTGCCTCTCCGCTCTCGCCCATGTGTGTCTGAGTCTGCCTTCGCGTCTGAGGCTCTACTTGATCCTGTGCCTGCTTCCGCGTCTTAGGCTCAGCCTGATCCTGCGTCCACGTCCGCATCTGGCTTTGAACCGTCCCTGCCTCCGGCCGCGGACGTGCTTGCGTATGCCGCGGGCCCGTCCCTGGCTGTTGAGGTCACGCCAGCCTCGAGTGGTGCGCCTGTCGTGAAGGCTACCCCGGCGTGTGAGTTAGCAGTTCCCACTGCTCCTGCCCCGTTGGACCCCTACACACGGGCACTCGGCGGATGTCTCCGCCCTTGCCCCACGCGCAGCGTCGTTTGCGGTGACTTGAACACGAAGGCCCTCGACCTGAGTGCTCGGGACCTCGCTGAGGTTTACCCTGGCCGTGCCAGTGGTATGGCACGACTTGCTCATGAGCGCGATCTTGCTCGTGACGCCGCTGAGTCCATGGTGACGGTTGACCCTCCCTCTCTGGCGTATGCCTTGGCTACACGCAGTGCACCAGTGCTGTCTCCCGATCCCACCAGTCTCCATGAGGCCTTGTCAGCCCCCTACGCTGAGCAGTGGCGCACTGCCTGCCAGGCCGAGCTTGATACCATCTGAGAGCACATCATCTTAGAGCTTGTAGACTTGCCAAAGAACCGCAAGGCCATCAAGGCCAAGTGGGTTCTACTCAAGAAGCTCAAGCCAGACGGCACTGTGGAGCACTAGAAAGTGTGCCTAGCAACAAAAGGCTTCTCTCAGGTCCCTGGCGTGGACTACACCGGGACCTTTGCCCCTGTTGGGCGGATGACGACCACACTCATGCTGTTGAGCCAAGTGGCACAGCACGACTAGGAACTCCATCAGATGGATGTCAACAACGCGTTCCTGAATGGGGACCTTGAGGAGGAGATCTACATGGTCCAGCCACGCGGCTTTGAGGATGGCACCGGTCGCGTGTATCGTCTGCGGAAGGCCTTGTACGGCCTGAAACAGTCACCTCGCTGCTGGAATCAGGAGATCACCAGCACGTTGAGACGCGTTGGGTACGTTCAGAGTGATGTTGACCCATCCCTTTTCCTCTCACAGTCCCCAGCACCGCTCGCTGCCATCCTCGTCTACGTAGACAATCTTCTGATCGCTTTACCCGACCTGGAAGCAGTAAACGTTGCCAAGGCCGTTCTCTCCTCGGCCTACAAGATGAAAGATCTTGGTGAGGCCTCTGTCTTTTTGGGGATGGAGATCGTGCGCGACCGAGTTCAGTGCACACTCCGTGTTCATCAGGGACGCTACCCAGAGACTGTGGGGGAGCGCTTTGCCGACTTCCTCGCTGCCGTCCGCACAGCCTCCACACCCATGACCCCTGAGGGGCAGGCCGCCTTGAAGGTGGATGACCCAGCTGACCTGAGGGAGCCAGTCGATGTGACCCCTGCGAGTCATCGGCTCGCTCATGTACTTGGCCACCACGACACGGCCCGACATTGCCTTCACTGTCAACCTGCTCGCTCAGTTCTCGCAGGCTCCACGCCAACGAACACTGGAAGCCGCAATCCGGTGTGTGCACTACATCCCGTCCACCGCACGCTTCGACCTGTGCTTTCGCGAGCAGGTGTCCGTTGTGCTCAATGGGTACACAGACAATGAGTGGGCATTGAGTCCAGATGGCAAGAGCCGCACCGGCTACATCTTTCTCATTGGAGGCACTGCAGTGTCCTGGCGAAGTGGGAAGCAGGGATGCATCGCACATAGCAATGCGGAGGCAGAGTATGTTGCTCTAGGCGCCGGTGCAGCGGAGTGTGTTTGGCTTGTCCGTCTATTACGTGAACTGCGTCAGTCCGTCGCCCCCGTCGTCCTCCAGTGTGACACCATGAGCGCGGAGGCTATCGCCAAGAACTCAGGTGTGTTCCATGCACGCACAAAGCACATCAATGTCGAGCACCACTTCGTGCGTGATCTGGTTGATCGTGGTCAGATCCGAGTCATCCACGTGGGCACTGACGAGTAGTGTGCGGATTTTTTGACCGAGGCTCTGGGTCGTTCGAAGTTTCATGCGGCCACTTGATCCGTGGGACTCTACCCCATCCCTGTTGCAGGTTGATTCCTCATGTGCCATCTTGCGTGTGTTGTGCTTGCTGCCTGCAGTGGCTGTGCGTTTCGTGCTCTGTACAACGTTAGTGTCTGCATGTGCATGGACGTGTTTGGCCCTCCGGTCATGGGGGAGTATTGTTGTGTGTGTTGTACACGGCTTACGGTGACCCCTCGGCTCATGTCCATTCACGTGCAGATCCCTGATACTGGCGACGGTGGCAGACGACCGGCTGCTTGCGGCAACGAGCGCCGAGAAGACTCTCGTATTTTTTAGATTATTGCTGTGGGAAAACACATAGGCGTGTAGCCTATCGGGACGTAGATCTCGTCGATTCGGCCGTTTTGGTTCAAACGGCTTGTCGTTCTGACATGTCTGCAGGGAGTTATGGCCAAAACTGTGTTTTTGCCACCATTTTGTCCTACTAGAAGAAAGCGTTGTTGTGCGCCGCATGTGTGTGCATCCACTAGGTCCATGACACTATTTAGGTTGTCCAAGCCTCAGTTGTCATTCCTCTCTGCACAATTCAACATTTGTAGCCTCTGACACTTGTGTTTGTGTCCCTAGCCAACCCCTTGATGTTCTCACCTCCACCTGTGTGTACTAGTGAGTTAGCTGGCCGGCTATACTGCCACGCCAGCGACAGCAGTGCTAGGAAACTGTCTCTCACGAACAACAACCTGGCCACACCTACATAACATAGCTCTAGGAACTCTAGTGTCCACACTAGATTACAACGAGCCTGTGAGAAGCAATTGCCATGAGAACTTGTCGGCGTTGTCTCTTTGCGCACAACCCCGGGCAAACATCACGGCTGCTGTGACACCAGCATCAACATCCCTCCATAGTCAGTGGCCTGCATCGGTTGTTGGATTCATATCATTATCACACGGTGACCTCTGGCCTCGTTGCACACTCACATCACCGGTGCAGGTGACTGACCAGAGAGAGATGACTTCGCCGACGGACTCGTCATGACCAGAAGTTGGGAGGACGACCATGACGAGGCTCAATCTGAGCTTGCCAGCCACATGTGCATTTCTCACATGCGTTCAAGCACAGTTGGCCATGGGCATAACCGGGTTCATCCCCTTGTCGCTTTGTTGTTTTGAACAGTGGCCTAGTTTATGCTAGGAGTTTGGTCTGTGGGCAGGNTGATTCCACCAGTTTCGAGGGTGGCGAGAGAGATCGAGCTCGCTGCTCGCTCTCTCGCCTCTCCCCGTCGCGTAACACCTCTGTGACGCGTGACTGCTACTACCCTCTCCGTTCGTTCTTGTGACTCTTACATCCCTGCGTCAATCCATGGCGTTTCGCCCCCTCTTGCATGCAACAGCAGAGCTCATGCCTCAGTCTACTCTCTAGCTTAGACTCCCCACTGGTATCAGAGCAAGTTGCGTGCAATCAGGACGGCGGATCGATCTACCGTCCACGCATCCTGGGCCGAACCCGCGGCTGCCACTTTTGGCGACGCCGGCTCACTTTGAGCTCCCTCCTAGCAACATTGAGGGAGGCACACCCTCATCTGTCCTGTCTCTCCGCCTCCTCTTCATTGGCCAAGGACAGAGACGTCGCCTCTCTTGGCGACGCTCCTCTAGTTGCGGAGGTTAGGTGTGAAAGGGGGGGGGTATTCCCACATTACCGCCTCTCTCTCCGTGCCACCCACCACTCTGGTGGGAGTCGGATCTGCAGTAGGCGGGCGTCTCCCGCCTCAGTACTGTCCTCACATCACACTACGGCCGGCGCCCACCACACCGCTGACCGCTGAAGCAGCAGCAGCACGGCGGCTGCAACACGACAGCCGCAGCAGCAACGGCTGCAGCACGTCGGCAGCAGCACGACGACAGCAGCAGCAACAGCAGCATTAGCAGCACGTCGGCAGCAGCACGTCGGCAGCAGCAGCAGCAGCATCAGCAGCAGCATTAGCAGCAGCAGCTGCAGCAGCAGCAGCAGCAGTAGTAAAACGGTGGCAGCAGCACGGCGGCAGCAGCAGCAGCAGCAGCAGCAGCAGTACGGCGGCTGCAGCACGACAGCCGCAGCAGCCGCAGCAGCAGAAGCAGCACGTCGGCAGCAGCACGACGGCAGCAGCACGACGGCAGCAGCAGCAGCAGCAGCAGCCGCAGCACGACAGCCGCAGCAGCAGCAGCAGCAGCAGCAGCACGTCGGCAGCAGCACGACGGCAACAACAGCAGCAGCAGCAGCAGCAGCATTAAATCAGCAGCAGCAGCAGCAGCAGCAGCAGCACCAGCATGACAGCAGCCGCACGACAGTAACAACGGCAGCAGCAGCAGCAGCAGTAGCAGCAGCAGCAGCAGCAGCAGCACCTCCACCGCGGCAGCCGAACAAAAGGGGGCGACAGCAGCAAAAGGCACTGCAGCCTTGTAGCGGTCTCATCACCACCGTCTGGTGGTGGCAGCCGTCACGCTGGCGCACTGGGAGGATTTCGGTGGCGCCTCAGGGGAGAGCTCGGCGCGGCAACGCCACATCCACCGTGACGCCACCTCCGTCGAGACAACCCCACCATCACAGCCAAGACGGCCCTCCATACCGGTAAGCTCCCCTCTTTCCCACTCTCCTGGGGGGGTCGAGCACCCGCACGTTAGCGCTGAGGTGGACGCCGCAGTTGCTCGCGTGTCTGCTGTCCTAGGTCACGACATTGCTGCCGTGGCCACCAGGGTTACGCGCACGACCCTTGCAGTAGTCGACGCTGCAGCAGCAACCGCCGCCACCCTAGCTGCCGCTGCCCGAGCTTCTCGCGCCTCCGCCTCGACCTCGGCAGGACGCGCTGCTGAGTCATACACCGAAGCCGCCGTCGTCGCCGGTCCGGTAGCTGCCGCAGCTGCAGACATCTTCACTCAGGTTGCAGCAGCCGCCTCTGCTATTTCCTCCGCGACTGCCTCCGCTGCGTCTGCCGTGTCCTCAGCCGCTTCTTCAATTCTTACCTCCACCTCTGGTGCTGTTGCAACTGCCTCATCTGCTCCTTCGACCGTCACCAAGGTCGTCACTGCCGCCATCTCCATCGCTGNCCTCCTTCTGCTTTGTGAGAGTCTTCGGCTGCTACTCTGTCTCCTTGCCTCCTTTCCTCTCTTGCGGGATCTTGTTGCTTGTCTGATTGGGGTCGGGCTGTCCTGCAGCACACATCTCTCGTGCCTTGGGCACGTCCAGTTTTCCCACGCCCACTGGGGCGGGGGAAACTCTGCCGAAATCTGTCTGGCAGGACCTCGCCGTCGTCACCATGCCGAGTGACGACGAATCAGTCATAGCTGACCTGCAGCGCCAGTTGCGCCTCGCTCTTGAGGCGCATCGTGAGGCTGAGGATCGCCTCAAGCTTGCCGATGATAATCGCGCCGCCTTTGCTGACGAGGTTGCAGCGATTGTGCTCAAGCGCCTCCCTGCTGCGTCCGTCCCCACTGCTTCTACCAGCGCCAGCACCGCTGCGGCTGCTTCCTCCACCCCCTCTGCCTCTAGCGCCGCTGCTGGACACATTGCCGTCAATCCTTCCGCTTCTCATCCCACCTCTGTCGTGCGCCAGCATGATTTCTTCTCGCAGCCGCCTGTCCTGTCCGCCGGACTTGTCTTCTCCTCCTGGGAAACCCGCTTCAGCGCCTGGGCCCAGGGGGAGCGTCTGTGGGAATACTACTTCCCAGCTGTCGAACCTTTTACGCCTGTCGCTTCTGAGTCTGCCCGCGCTGTCCGTGCCCTCATTGCTGCTGCGCCAGAGACGCTTGTCGACGAGGTCGGCACCTACAATGCCGACCCCGCCGTACAGCGTCTCGCTGACCCTGTTGGTGCCTACACCATGCTTCGCCGCCGCACCACAATCACTGGTCAGGCAGCACAGAGTGCCCTCACTGTGCAGTTCAACACACTCATCATGCGTGCTGACGAATCGGCTGATGCCTACTGGGCACGCGGGCTCAAGCTCCTTCGTGAGCTCGACAAAGCCGCACCAGGCCAGCTTGCTGCTGTCCACACCATGGTCAACGGCTTGATTCCCGAGCTGTCTGACCTCCTCCGCGACGTCAAATCTGACGAGCTGNCTCCTCCACGTCCTCTTCTTCCTCAGCATCCACGGCCACCGCTCTCGCCTCCCAGGGGCGCGGGCGTGGCAAGGGCAAGGGGAAGGGCAAGGGGAAGGGCAAGGACCCTGCACCATCCCGTGTCCCTGGTGCCGTTGTGTGCTGGAACTGTGGTTCCTCCGAGCATTCTGCTCGTACTTGCCCTGCGCCTCCTGATGATCTGCGCCTGGCGCGCTCTATGCGTGCGCACTGGTCTCGCACCGGCGGCTCCTCCTCTTCGTCCACCACCACCTCCAGCTCCCCTTCAGCCTCTCACCATGTCGGCTCCACCCCTGCCCAGGTCTACTCCACCGCCGGCGTCTCCACAGGTCCATCCCCCATCCCATACCCGTGGGGTTGGCCATCGTTCTACGGAGCGCCCGCGTTTGCTGGGCCCCCTTCTTCGACCTACGTCCTACCTCCGTGGTTCGCACCTCCCTCGCGGCAGTCTCCTCCATCTTCCGCAGCGTCCGTCGATGGCGAGCGCCAGCTGGAGCAGTCTCTTCTCCAACGTCTTCACCTCCGCGATCAGGGAGGTGAGGGTGTGTCTTCGTTGGCCAGAGGTCTCCCTTGTCACACTGACACTGTCCTTCGTGGGGACCCCCCCGGTCATGTCCTTGGGTTCCCGTCCGCGTCTGTTCCGTGGGTTGAGCACTGGCAGTCTGTCGTGCTTCCTCGTTGCCTGTCCGTTTGTGACTCTGCCCCACCCTCTGTTGGCACTGTTGCCACCTGTGGCGTCCTTCCTGGTGTTCGTGTCTCCGGTGGCTTCTGGGTTCTCGACTCCGGGGCCACCCACCACATGACCTCTGTTCGTTCAGCGTTTGTCTCGTTGGGTCCCGCTGGTTC
>SZWC01014763.1:27710-38793 GCA_023375785.1 Penium margaritaceum
AGGGGCAGGGACCCCCCTGCCCCTGCTCCCTGCTTTTGGCAGTGTCAAGGACCTGGGGCATGAAGTCTGGTCGTGCCCCCTGCCCCTGCTTCCTGCCCATCCCTGCATTTGGCAAGGCAGGGAACAGGGGCAGGGGGTCTGCTTCAGCCCCTTAAAAAATCGACATGGTCGGTTTCAACCGACCATGTCGGTTTTTGTTAAGATAGTCAAAGAGTATAATCGTTATGTAATCGACCATGTCGATTTAAACCGACATGGTCGATTATAACCGACATGGTCGATTATAACCGACAAATGTCGGTTTCGATTCGGTTTCGGTTTCCCCTTGTGAGGGAAAACCTACATAAAAAAAAAACCGAAACCGAAACCGAAAATCTCAGTTTCGGTTTCGGTTTAAACTGAAAATCGCGATTTCCCAACTCTAAGCAGCGGTGGAAATGGCAGCGACGGGATTATGAGCTGCCACATAGGAAGGAGGGGTCCTCCAAGGATGGGGGGGGGCTGTGAGGATGAAGCAAAAGTGATACTGGGGGTGAGATTCGATGACGCCATGTCCACAACTTTGACGGCGCTGAAGTCTATGCCGACACCCACCTCCACCACCACTGACTGTGCCGTCGCCACCAGCACGGCCGTTGGATAAGGCGATAGTGGCAGCAGGGGCGACAGTGGCAGCGGCACTGAGTGTTGGCAAGGCGGACGGCGTAAGGCGCCGCAGGAAAAAATCAGAAGAATTTTTCCTCAAGGATATCACTTGTGAACTATACTCAGCAGATCGTTCTGAACACAACCATGTTTTTTTCAAAATTTTCTGACATGTGTGCCACAGAAAAGGCGTTTAAGGCGTTTAAGGCAGATAAGGCGTTTTGCCTCATTTGGACGCCTTAAACGCCTTATAAATAGTTAGGGCGCGCCATTTGCCAACATTGGCGCTGCCTGTGGCAACCATGGTGACAATGGCATCAGTGGAAGCGGCAGCGGCACTGGCACCGGGGACAGGTGTGGCGATTGCAACATCAGCATCAGCAACGACAATGACAAGAACGATGACGATGACAACAATGACGATGACGGTGATGGCAACGATGACGGCGACAACAACGATGACGACGACAACGACGACGACGACGACGACGACGACGACGACGACGACGACGACAACGACGACGACGACGACGACGACGACGACGACGACGACGACGACGACGACGATGACGACGACGACGACAACGACAACGACGACGATGACGACGACAACGACAACGGCGACGACGACGGCGACGAATACAGCGATGGAGCCGATGATGATGTCCACAACAATGACAACAATGAAGGCGCAGGCGGAAGCGGTGGCAGCAGCTGNACGACAACGACGACGATGACGACGACAACGACAACGGCGACGACGACGACGACGACAAGGACGACGACAACGACGACGATGACGACGACAACGACAACGGCGACGACGACGGCGACGAATACAGCGATGGAGCCGATGATGATGTCCACAACAATGACAACAATGAAGGCGCAGGCGGAAGCGGTGGCAGCAGCTGCAGCAACGTTGACAGTCATCGTTGGCGGAGTCATGAAACTTCATCGACGCCGACACCAGCAGCGGCTGCTGCTGGAGTAGCGGACACAGCGCGTTGGCAGAGGGGGCGACAAAGATGACAGTGACCACAGTAAGCCTCGGAAAAGGAGATCGAGACAATCTCAAAGTTCAGGTGATCGCAAAATCTTGAAGTTCTCAATTAAGGTTGTTAACGGTGAACTCGGGTCGAGTTTTTTACCCGAACTCGACTCGAACTCGAACTTTGAGTCCGAACTCGATCTCGTGAGTTCGGGTTAAGGCTCGGAAAACGAGATGAGATCGAGATCTCGATCTCATCTCGTTTTCCGAGACACCTGTCAACCTGTCTCAATCTCGCTCGGAGCACGGGCGGGGCCACCTCGATCTCATCTCGCTCGGCATATGAGAATCTCGTGTTTGTCTCGATCTCGAAAATTGTGACCGAGATTCTCACTTTCTCGGACGTTCTCACAATATGGCAGTCAGTGTCGGAGCATGCTGCGACCCACCCTATGTTGCTGTGTGTCGTGAGTGCGTGTTGTCATGTCAAGTGTCATTGACACTTGACACTGTGTCAAGTGTGTAGTGTCTAGCGTCGAGTGTCAAGTGGCAGGGGGTCTATGAGGATGAAGTGTTTTTGCCTTTCTTTCTGTAAGAATGTAGACACAAGAGAGTGTGAGATAAAGAATAGAAATATGCGCTTAAAGTGGGAGGGGGGGGAGAGAAAACATGACCAGAAAGGGGGGGGGGGGGAGGGGGGGAGGGGGGCAAAAATGTGAGAAAAGGGAAAGGTGTGAGGAAACACGCCCTCCTGAAAGACTCTTCGGGGGGTTGGAATTTCGAGATGAGATTTTCGAGACAGTATCTCGAATTTTCCAAGTTTTGCAAATCTCGATCTCGCTCATCTCGAAAACGAGACTGTCGATCTCATCTTGAAGTCCGAGACATTTCGAGATTTTCGAGATTTCGAGATTTGCTTAATTTCGAGATTGTCTCATTCTCGTTTTCCGAGCCTTAGTTCGGGTCGAGCTCAACTCGGCCAGTCTGAGTTAGAGTCCGAGTTACCCTCTCAGGGCCCGAGTCGACTTGAACTCGACTCGGGTTCAGCGAGTTCGAGTTTGAACTCGGACTCGAAGCGCGTTGACCCAGCTTGAACTCGAAGTCGGACTCAAATCGCCCATATGGCGGTTCGAGTTCGAGTTCAGAACTCGGACTCGGAAAACTCGGAATGTCGTCTGAGTCCGAGTCCGAGTTCGAGTCAGGCTCTTCCAGTCCGAGTCAAGTCGAGTCGGATTCGGAAAACGCGACTCGAGTTCGAGTTTGAACTCGAGCTCGCGAGTTTTCCGAGTTCGAATCGAGTTCAACTCGAAAAAACTCGGTTAACAACCTTATTCTCAATCCATCTCCGAAAACGAGATGACATCGAGATCATCTCGTTTTCAAGATGACCGAGATCCAGAACATGAAAATCTGACGATTTCGAGATAGTGTCTCGAAAATCTCATCTCGAAACCTCCTCCTCCCCCAACCCCCTCATGTGAATCACGGGATACATGAAATGATGAGTTGGCATGCACTCTCATCACAAAAGCGAGGTACGTGACCAGACCGTGAACGTACCATGCTCACATGGCGTGCTGCTTGCACAGCAGTGTTGGCAAGGCGCGCGCCTTACACCTTAAGGCGTAAGGCGCGCCTTCCGCCTTAAGGCGCGCCCCCTTTTTAATGAGGGCGCGCCCTATTCCATAGAGGTCGGAGGGTGCCGCGACGAGGGCAGAGAACTGCCTGCATGGACATCTTGGCACGGCGAATCAAGATATGTAGGCTAGGAGCCGTTATGTGCAATAAGTTCCCGTGAAACAACAAAACAAATAAGATAATTTCTACCGTCGAACTCCACTTGCGCATGAGGTTTGATTGCGAACAGCGGTCGCGACTGCGTGCAAGAAATGGGCAGAGATGAAGACGAGCACGCCCCAGTCGATGCGGAAAGAGCCTTCCGCGGGCGTGCAGCATGGATGTCTCACATCGATAACCAAAGCATCGATGGATTGAGCGGGCCGGTCGTCGACGGCCGGCCAACACGAAAACAGCGAATCCATCGCAGCGAATTCGCTGCCCGTCATCGCCAACTGCGCGTATGCAGGCGCAAACCACTGTGGAAAGGCTGTCAAACCCGAGGCAATCGAATTGTCTTTTTGTACTCCATGAAAAATACCGTGTGAGGCTAGACATCCCTCGCGGTGGTTGCGTGGACGACGTTGTGAACGTCGAAAAGGCTCATAAACAAACAACCGCATCTTTAATTACACATCTCAAACCTCCCCTTGAATCTGCAAACGGCAAGGTACGAAACAACAGCAACAATCCTTCGCGGCAACTAGACTCTCGACGTACAGTCTCATCAGAGAAACCGAATCGACGACCGCGAACGGTAGGCAACGCGTGACGCCTGACGCTTCAAGAACNAGAGTCCGATTTTGACCCCATCGTCGTCGGCGCGTGAAGCTCTACGCAGCCGTGGTTTTCTTTTTTCAAACCGCGGTGCTCATGTAAGGCGCTGGTAGGAGAAAAAGACAAAAAGGCGTAAGGCGCGCCTTAAGCCCTAAGGCGCGCCCCACTTATAATGAGGGCGCGCCTTTTCCCATCACTGTTGCACAGACTCTGATGAACTTTTGAGAAAGAAGGATTTTCGAGAAAGTGAGAAACTCGGGTACAGATTTGCGCAGTCGAGATGAGACCGATAGTGCAGAGTTGAACAGGAGATGAGATCGAGGCAGTGCGTCATCTTGAAACGAGAGAGATCGAGACTAAATGAGATTTGTCTTGAAATTTGAGATGAGATCTCATCTCACCTTGTTTTCCAAACCATAGACGACAGCAATGCTGGCGATGGCACGACGACACTGTTGTGACAACAGGAGCGATCACGAGAGAATTATGCTCATAGTGTTCGAAAATCGGCGAGAGCCATAGATGCAACGAGCGGTGTTGGTGGCTGCAACAGTGCCCAAGATAGGCTGACAGAAACTTGGCAACGGCGGTGGTGGCAGCGCCGCTGCCACCACCACACTATCACTGCTGACCTCGTCGCAGCTGCCGCTGCCGCAGCGGCAGCTGCGACGAGGTCAGCAGTGATAGTGTGGTACAAACAGCGGCACATCCTATGCATGCAATGACAGAGCACAGGTGACACCATGAAAGAGGAGACAATCACAACAAAGGGATCTAAGAATTTCCTCTGCATCAGCACATTTGTTTTGCTGCTGCTGCTGCTGCTGCTGCTGCTGCTGCTGCTGCTGCTGCTGCTGCTGCTGCTGCTGCTGCTGGCACCAATGCCGTCGGACGCCACCGTTGTTACTGCTGTTGTCACCCATGCTCCTGCTAGCGCTGCTGTGTCTGTTTCCAGCAATGCACGTCCACACTTGAAACACCAGCTCTTCATGTTCCCCCTCAGGCGCCCATTGCAGTGCAAAGCTTGGCTTACGATACCCAGCGTGGCGATCAAAGTGTGTGGGACATGCAACGCAATGCAGCGCAACGCAACGCAACGCGACGTGACGCGACATGACGCGACGCGACGTGACGTGACGTGACGCGACGCAATGCAACGCACCGCACCGCACCGCACTGCAACGCAGCGCAATGCAACGCAACACACGCAAACGCAACGCAGCACAGCGCACCACACCGCACCGCAACACCATGCATTGTACCGCAACGCAACAAAACGCAACGCAACACAACGCAATGCAACGCAACGCAACGCAACGCAACACAACACAACACAACACAACGCAACGCAACGCAACGCAACGCAACGCAATGCAGCGCAACACAACGGAGCGCAACACAATGCGACGCAGCACAACGCAATGCGACACAACGCAACACAATGCAACACAACGCAACACAACGCAACGCAACACAATGCGACGCAACGCAACACAATGTGACACAGCGCAACACAACGCAACGCAACACAGCACAATGGGACAGAACACAACACAACACGATGGGGCACAGCGCAACACAACACAAGACAGCACAACACAAGACAGCACAACACAACACAACACAGCGCAACACAATGGCTCTCACATTGACCTTACACGCCGCAAACGACTGACGTAGTACCGCTGAGGCAGCCACGATCCTCACTCATTTCCTTATTCCTTGCTCCTGTCCTCATTCCTTCCCTTCATACTTTCCTCACTCCTCCTTCATTCTTTCCATTTGTCCTTTCCTCACTCTTCTCCTCATTCTTTCCTTGCCTCATTTGCTTCCTCAATCCTTCTTTGTCTTGCCTCTGTTCCTCATTCCCGAGGTGCTGTGTCCGCCTTACCTCCGCCTCCACGCCACCAGTGGCATCGGCATCACCAGCAACAGCAGCAGCCGCGCCCTCCATTCCCTCGCCCTCTGCATCTCCCTCTCCCACTCCCACTCCCTCGCCCTCGCCAAGGCCGCCTTTAAGCCGAATATTCCCACCGCGCCCTCTCCTCCTCCCCGCCCGCCTGCCCAGCCGTCGCCTTGCCCTCACCAGCCTCGGATCCTCCACGCCGTCACCTTCCGCACCCTCCGCTCCGACGTCCCCCCCCCCGGCCCCCTCCTCCTCCACCATACCCTCCTCCTCCCCGTGCGCCAGTGAGTCGGATCTGGAAAGCCGCCTGAGGTGCCCAGCGGCAGAGGAGGAGGAGGGGGAGGAGGACTGGATGGCGGTAACGACGGCGTACGCCACGCNCCTCTCCCACTCCCACTCCCTCGCCCTCGCCAAGGCCGCCATTAAGCCGAATATTCCCACCGCGCCCTCTCCTCCTCCCCGCCCGCCTGCCCAGCCGTCGCCTTGCCCTCACCAGCCTCGGATCCTCCGCGCCATCTCCTTCCGCACCCTCCGCTCCGACGTCCCCGGCCCCCGCCACCTCCTCCTCCCCCACACCCTCCTCCTCCCCATGCGCCAGTGCGTCGGATCTGGAAAGCCGCCTGAGGTGCCCAGCGGCAGAGGAGGAGGAGGGGGAGGAGGACTGGATGGCGGTAACGACGGCGTACGCCACGCCGAAGATGACGCCGAGGAAGACGACGCCCAGGATGAGGTGGCGCGCGCGGCCCTCCCGCGCGGGCCGCTTCACCACCGCCACAGGCCTCATTGCGCCGCCGCTGCAGCCGCCGCCTGCGCCTTGCCCCTCTCTCTTGCACCTCTCTCGCCCTCCCCGCCGCCCTCTCTCTCCCCTACTCTCCCTCGCTCTCCGCACTTCTCCCGATGCGATGTGTGCGCTGGTTGATCCCGGCGGGTCTTGAATCGCAGCGAGATCCGCCTGATCCTGGCCTTGGTGCCTGGTTGCCGGATGCCGGTTGCCTGGTTGGCGGTTGCCGGTCGCCTGGATGCCGGTTGCCGGTTGCCTGGTTGCCGGTTGCCGGCACCCCCAAACTTGTCGTCTTGCGCAGATTCGAGGTGTGTGATCTCACAAGCTGAAGACGGGCGGGGTGCTGCGCTTTCTCCGTACACGCCTTGCCGTGTTCGCCCTCTTCTCTCAACCCCCACGAGGCACCCCCTCTACGAGCTCCTCGCCAGCTAATGCTACTGCAACTGCTACTGCTGCTGCTGTTGGATCTTTAATCTGCTGTTCCCGCAAGCTCCGCTGCTGCCGCTGCTGCTGCTGATGATGATGCTGCTGATGCTGCAGCTGCGGCAGCCGTTGGCTGGGCCAACAGATATGGGCACCGCTGACGGATGCCAGTGAATCGATTGTGGGCGACATCGAGGGCAGTGAAAATGGAACAGGACAGGGCTCGTGTCGGCTCGCACCGACACGCGCGCGTACACGCCTTGATCCAGACTCGCCGGAGTCCGATACGGCCAGGGAGGAGGCTCGCGGTAAATAAAAACTGTCGGTTGGTGAACGTGCAGCGAAACATGGGGGGTGAACCGGCGCTGTGATTTTGCTGTTGATTCTAGGCTTGCATCGATTTCGCGCCTAAATAATGATCCTTTTGTGATTCTGTTATCGAGAGCGAACCAGTTGAAATCAGCGGGACCTGACTGACGTGTCCGCAACTCTTGCGGGCTTATTCCTTCCGACATCGGCGCCTGAAAGTACCGATTTTGCGGACGAATCCTTCTCCGATGGGCAACCCCACCGCTGCGCACCACCCGAATAGAGCGACGTCAAGAGGCGCGTAAACTTTTGACCCGTTTCGAGCCGGTTTGAAAATAGTCCTTGACCGCCGATGATCAAGTAAATTTAGTGAAACCATTTGTTGCAAATGTTTATAAATGAACGTCTTCATGGTAGGTCTGACCTTTGATTCGTCGTTTTGCAGCACTTTAGACGTTTCCCAGACGTTGGGAACCTCGGCACGTAGGATTTCAGGGCGATAGAATCGCGATGAATCAGTAGGAGCCCTTCGATTTCTCCTTTGATTCTATAGCAGTATTTTGGCGTACTCGCAAGCATTCACGAGCACTCGCAAATCAGATCGCCAGGCCGCCTCTCGCTAACCAAACCGGCGGGATCATAGAATCAATAACAAAATCGTTGCGTCGGTTCAACCCAATGATCGACACTTTTTGCGACATAACGGTGAACGGATAGGGTCATTTCTCATTTTTAGCCAAATTTCAAAAGATCCATCAAACCCTAGCCACAGATCAGTTTTATGATCCATATTGGCCACAAATTGTCGCTAGATATCAGATATGACCATAATCCTCAGCAGTGAGAAGCCTGCCTTACTGTTATACCCACAATCAAGCGCACGTCAGCTCCTCCTTTCAAATATGGCCAAGAAGGAGGCCGACGGAGAAAGGATTGCGCAAGCCACCAGTATTGACGTACGTAACCCCTTCAACACTCGACAATCTCCTAAAGCCAAGACCAATCTCAAGAGATTTAAAAATGTCCACAAAATGTATAAAGTTAACTTTGAATCATTCTCTAAGACATGATGTGATATTACAATCTAAATCAAAGATTAAAATATTTTAAGGATTTTGAAGGTCTTTTTAGCATTTATAAACATAAAAAACCTGATGTGATCTGAAATGTGATTAGTCGCCCTTTGTTAAGTTGAAAAATAAGCAGAATGTTTTTGTAAAAAAGATGGTTCATGAATCTTTTCAACGATGAGGAACGTTTTACCAAATATTTTCACTCATATAATACATCCTCAAGATACGATATCAACCATACCCTTTGGCTTTTAGATTTAGATATGGACATAGATCCATATTTTCTTAAGAAAAAAAATATTAAAATTACATTATTGTGTATTAAAATATATAAAATATAAATTTTAAAATATCCCCGAAATTAGGTGGTGAAAATTGGAAGTGGTGTGATTCTTTGAAATTAAAGCATATGGAGGGAAGTTTTCATTGGAAACTTTTATCAACTAAAAACTCCAAGTAACATCCTCAAATTATGATTCGTTCACTTGATATCTCAATAGATGATAATCTTTCGAAGATTAGTATTTATTTGTATAATATGGTATTTACTCTATTACTATGACAAAGTAATCTGTTAAGATGATGATAATACTTTTTAAAATGAAAATTAAGTTTCCACATTATATGCTACCCATTTTGTAAAAAATCTCCAAGTATTAATTTATTAAAAATCTCATATATCTTGGTCTACGACCTTACTTGTGCCTCTCCATGTGGTTTTTTCTTTCAATCATAGCACCATTTTTAGCTTCTACAACCGATTATTGAAATTTTTAAAAAAACTTTACCTAAAATTTAAAATAAATTTTCTTACATTGTATGAGATTTTCCGCATTTGTATAAATATTTAGAATAAATCTCTAAATCCAAACCAAAGAAGGCGTTAATTGGAGAATTGTGATCTTCATCATATATTTATCATATAATTAATATATTTAAAACTTTTATTATGGATTAAAACTTTTAATTCATTAATATCTTTACAAGATTATGTTACTCAATTTTCCAACCCAATAAAGGGGAGCAATGAAATTCCAATTGAATTAAAATTTTTATGTTTCATGAATCATAGAAGACCATTATTAGTCGCCATGAAGTATAATTTGGTTCTTATAGCATGAATCTACTTTCTCATCGATTACATCATGTTAAAAGGTGGATTTGTTTTCATTTGTGTACATATTTGGTTCTTTCAATAGTGATAATGGCTTTCGGTTATCGTCAAGTCTTTAAGGGGCGACTTCTGTCAATGTTGCTCGCTCGCGCGATCCCAATCCCGTCGGTTGCCTTCATGGCCACATTTGAAAGGAGGAGCCAGCGCACGCTCGTTTATGGCTATGACAATAATGGACGCTTGGGATTGTTGTCGATTATGGCCAAATCTGATAGCGAGCAACACTTCGTGGCCAATATTGTCAATGACAGCAAGTCGCGGCCATTTTTCGAAGGATCTTCTCAAATATGACCAAGTAAAAAATGACCTTTTAGCGATTGGTGAGAGTATTACGAATCTCATGCGAATTCGTTGGTTAGTATTATTCACGCCACCACATAGCTACAAGAGAGGAAGCGGTTAGTATTATTCACGCCACCACATAGCTACAAGAGTCGGTTGAGCGGTGCGTCGACCTGAATTCGTTGGTTTCGGGATTAACTTAAGTTTTGCGGTGGGCAACAGGTGCCGCAAAACCATGGTTTTGTGGTTTTACGATCTGCCAAAGACACATGCTGAAAACAGCTGAAAGCATGAAACTCACCTATTTGTTTTCCTCAGAAGGGTTCGATACGTGCAATCGCTTTTTGACCGTTTTTCTCAGTGAAGGGGAGTAATTGGTGGAGTGATGTCATTACAACGACGGAATACACTTGCGGGGAGCCTCAACATCGCAACCCTTTCTTTCAAACCGGCGAAGCAATCATAAACGGATGTGGGCCACGTTCAATCGAGCGGACCGGGTTCAACTCGTGTGACTCCGTTTCTCGTCGGCTGACGATCCTTGCCACAACCGTCAGAAAAGCGCGGAAGGGGGTCACATTCTGCGCCTTCTTTTGTGGCAGGGTCCGCGAGAATATTTCCGGCAGCATCTGAGGTAAACACAAAATGCCGCTTTTCTAGCCGTACCAGAACCCTGCGAGTCTGCATCGAGGCCACAGGTTCCGCACGCAGTATCAGTGGGAACCAGCGCTCGCGCACCTGCCGGTGAGCACGAAGGCCGGCATCCAAGAGCATTCCAGTGACCGCGTAACAAGTGTTCTCCCGCTGGCTTGATAATGAACATGAACTCACTGCTAGTTTCAGAATTTATAGCAGCCGGGCGAGGCGTGGGATATACCTGGCCCCAGCTAAGAGTTCAACGAAGGTGAGAAACAGATGTATGGGTGATTCCATAATTCGGTGAATATATATTTCATAAAATATATTGAATGAAAATAATTTTAATTTTTTGTTTCAAATACTTCCTAATTCAATTTCGGCTTTCCACGGGAACCATTTCAATTATTAAGACAAAGGATGGTATAAGAAATAAGAGTTTGGAGAAGACATAGATTTCTGAATCATT